>JAALGZ010000096.1:0-52076 GCA_015227615.1 Labyrinthula sp. Ha | reverse complement strand
TGGAGATAATGTATCTACAAAGACCCTATGTAAATGATAACACGAAACTTGATTAAAACATTTTAGTCTATAATAGAATGGCTATTTGGGGCATTATTTGCAAAAAATGGCAATAACCAACAAAAATTTCCCACATTTTCTCCCTTGGAAACTGACCCAGGTGATTTCTAAGAGGCAATAAACCTTAAGCAACACCTTAAACGCCTGACATCAATATTCCAGTACCTTATTTGATGCCTTGATTCAGTCGGAATGATTCTGAACAAGTTTAATAAAAAAAATCCTCGGAGAACTAAGCTATCATTTCCATGTGCACAAATGTCATTCTTTTGCGAGAAGAATCAATTTTGTGTGGAGATAATGTATCTACAAAGACCCTATGTAAATGATAACACGAGACTTGATTAAAACATTTTAGTCTATAATAGAATGGCTTTTTGGGGCATTATTTGCAAAAAATGGCAATAACCAACAAAAATTTCCCACATTTTCTCCCTTGGAAACTGACCCAGGTGATTTCTAAGAGGCAATAAACCTTAAGCAGTCCCTTAAACTCTTAAAATCAGTATTCCAGTACCTTATTTGATGCCTTGATTCAGTAGGAATGATTCTGAACAAGTTTAATAAAAAAACGTCTTGGGGAACTAAGCTATCATTTCCATCTGCACAAATGTCATTCTTTTGCGAGAAGAATCAATTTTGTGTGGAGACAGTGTATCTACAAAGACCCTATGTAAATGATAACACGAAACTTGATTAAAACATTTTAGTCTATAATAGAATGGCTATTTGGGGCATTATTTGCAAAAAATGGCAATAACCAACAAAAATTTCCCACATTTTCTCCCTTGGAAACTGACCCAGGTGATTTTTAAGAGGCAATAAACCTTAAGCAGTCCCTTAAACTCTTAAAATCAGTATTCCAGTACCTTATTTGATGCCTTGATTCAGTAGGAATGATTCTGAACAAGTTTAATAAAAAAACGTCTTGGGGAACTAAGCTATCATTTCCATCTGCACAAATGTCATTCTTTTGCGAGAAGAATCAATTTTGTGTGGAGATAATGTATCTACAAAGACCCTATGTAAATGATAACACGAAACTTGATTAAAACATTTTAGTCTATAATAGAATGGCTATTTGGGGCATTATTTGCAAAAAATGGCAATAACCAACAAAAATTTCCCACATTTTCTCCCTTGGAAACTGACCCAGGTGATTTCTAAGAGGCAATAAACCTTAAGCAACACCTTAAACGCCTGACATCAATATTCCAGTACCTTATTTGATGCCTTGATTCAGTCGGAATGATTCTGAACAAGTTTAATAAAAAAAATCCTCGGAGAACTAAGCTATCATTTCCATGTGCACAAATGTCATTCTTTTGCGAGAAGAATCAATTTTGTGTGGAGATAATGTATCTACAAAGACCCTATGTAAATGATAACACGAGACTTGATTAAAACATTTTAGTCTATAATAGAATGGCTTTTTGGGGCATTATTTGCAAAAAATGGCAATAACCAACAAAAATTTCCCACATTTTCTCCCTTGGAAACTGACCCAGGGTGAAAAGAATCAATTTTAGTGTGAGATATTGCATCTTACAAAGACCCTATAAATGATATCACGAGATCTTGATTAAAATATTTGCCTATAATAGAATGGCTATTTGGGGCATTATTTGCAAAAAATGGCAATAACCAACAAAAATTTCCCACATTTTCTCCCTTGGAAACTGACCCAGGTGATTTCTAAGAGGCTATAAACCTTAAGCAGTTCCTTAAACTCTTGAAATCAGTATTCCAGTACCTTATTTGATACCTTGATTCAGTAGGAATGATTCTGAACAAGTTTAATAAAAAAAATCCTCGGAGAACTAAGCTATCATTTCCATGTGCACAAATGTCATTCTTTTGCGAGAAGAATCAATTTTGTGTGGAGATAATGTATCTACAAAGACCCTATGTAAATGATAACACGAGACTTGATTAAAACATTTTAGTCTATAATAGAATGGCTATTTGGGGCATTATTTGCAAAAAATGGCAATAACCAACAAAAATTTCCCACATTTTCTCCCTTGGAAACTGACCCAGGTGATTTCTAAGAGGCTATAAACCTTAAGCAGTTCCTTAAACTCTTGAAATCAGTATTCCAGTACCTTATTTGATACCTTGATTCAGTAGGAATGATTCTGAACAAGTTTAATAAAAAAAATCCTCGGAGAACTAAGCTATCATTTCCATGTGCACAAATGTCATTCTTTTGCGAGAAGAATCAATTTTGTGTGGAGATAATGTATCTACAAAGACCCTATGTAAATGATAACACAAAACTTGTTTAAGACATTTTAGTCTATAATAGAATGGCTATTTGGGGCATTATTTGCAAAAAATGGCAATAACCAACAAAAATTTCCCACATTTTCTCCCTTGGAAACTGACCCAGGTGATTTCTAAGAGGCAATAAACCTTAAGCAGTCCCTTAAACTCTTGAAATCAGTATTCCAGTACCTTATTTGATGCCTTGATTCAGTCGGAATGATTCTGAACAAGTTTAATAAAAAAACTCCTCGGAGAACTAAGCTATCATTTCCATCTGCACAAATGTCATTCTTTTGCAAAAAGAATCATTTTTATGTGGAGACAGTGTATCAGCAAGGACCCTATGTAAATGATAGTAATAATGAGACTTGATTGGAAACATTTAGTCTATAATGGCTATTTGAGACATTGTTTGCAAAAAATTGGCAATAACCAACAAAAATTTATCACATTTTCTCCCTTGGAAACTGACCCAGGTGATTTCTAAGAGGCAATAAACCTTAAGCAGTCCCTTAAACTCTTGAAATCAATATTCCAGTACCTTATGTGATGCCTTGATTCAGTCGGAATGATTCTGAACAAGTTTAATAAAAAAAATCCTCGGAGAACTAAGCTATCATTTTCATCTGCACATATGTCATTCTCTTGCGAAAAGAATCAATTTTGTGTGGAGATAATGTATCTACAAAGACCCTATGTAAATGATAACACAAAACTTGTTTAAAACATTTTAGTCTATAATAGAATGGCTATTTGAGACATTGTTTGCAAAAAATTGGCAATAACCAACAAAAATTTATCACATTTTCTCCCTTGGAAACTGACCCAGGTGATTTCTAAGAGGCAATAAACCTTAAGCAGTCCCTTAAACTCTTGAAATCAGTATTCCAGTACCTTATTTGATGCCTTGATTCAGTCGGAATGATTCTGAACAAGTTTAATAAAAAAAATCCTCGGAGAACTAAGCTATCATTTTCATCTGCACATATGTCATTCTCTTGCGAAAAGAATCACTTTTATGTGGAGACAGTGTATCTACAAAGACCCTATGTAAATGATAACACGAGACTTGATTAAAACATTTAGTCTATAATAGAATGGCTATTTGGGGCATTATTTGCAAAAAATGGCAATAACCAACAAAAATTTCTCACATTTTCTTCCTTGGAAACTGACCCAGGTGATTTCTAAGAGGCAAAAAACCTTAAGCAGTCCCTTAAACTCTTGAAATCAATATTCCAGTACCTTATGTGATGCCTTGATTCAGTCGGAATGATTCTGAACAAGTTTAATAAAAAAATCCTCGGAGAACTAAGCTATCATTTCCATCTGCACAAGTGTCATTCTCTTGCGAGAAGAATCAATTTTATGTGGAGACAGTGTATCTACAAAGACCCTACGTAAATGATAACACGAGACTTGATTAAAACATTTAGTCTATAATAGAATGGCTATTTGGGGCATTATTTGCAAAAAATGGCAATAACCAACAAAAATTTCCCACATTTTCTCCCTTGGAAACTGACCCAGGTGATTTCTAAGAGGCAATAAACCTTAAGCAACCCCTTAAACGCCTGAAATCAATATTCCAGTACCTTATTTGATGCCTTGATTCAGTCGGAATGATTCTGAACAAGTTTAATAAAAAAAATCCTCGGAGAACTAAGCTATCATTTCCATCTGCACAAATGTCATTCTCTTGCGAGAAGAATCAATTTTATGTGGAGATAATGTATCTACAAAGACCCTATGTAAATGAAAACACAAAACTTGTTTAGAACATTTTATTCTATAATAAAATGGCTATTTGGGGCATTATTTGCAAAAAATGGCAATAACCAACAAAAATTTCCCACATTTTCTCCCTTGGAAACTGACCCAGGTGATTTCTAAGAGGCAATAAACCTTAAGCAGTCCCTTAAACGCTTGAAATCAATATTCCAGTACCTTATGTGATGCCTTGATTCAGTCGGAATGATTCTGAACAAGTTTAATAAAAAAAATCCTCGGAGAACTAAGCTATCATTTCCATCTGTACAAATGTCATTCTCTTGCGAAAAGAATCACTTTTATGTGGAGACAGTGTATCTACAAAGACCCTATGTAAATGATAACACGAAACTTGATTAAAACATTTTAGTCTATAATAGAATGGCTATTTGGGGCATTATTTGCAAAAAATGGCAATAACCAACAAAAATTTCCCACATTTTCTCCCTTGGAAACTGACCCAGGTGATTTCTAAGAGGCAATAAACCTTAAGCAGTCGCTTAAACTCTTGAAATCAGTATTCCAGTACCTTATGTGATGCCTTGATTCAGTCGGAATGATTCTGAACAAGTTTAATAAAAAAAATCCTCGGAGAACTAAGCTATCATTTTCATCTGCACAAATGTCATTCTTTTGCGAAAAGAATCACTTTTATGTGGAGACAGTGTATCAGAAAGGACCTTTTGTAAATGATATCACGAAACTTGATTAAAACATGTTAGTCTATAATAGAATGGCTATTTGGGGCATTATTTGCAAAAAATTGGCAATAACCAACAAAAATTTATCACATTTTCTCCCTTGGAAACTGACCCAGGTGATTTCTAAGAGGCAATAAACCTTAAGCAGTCCCTTAAGCTCTTGAAATCAGTATTCCAGTACCTTATTTGATGCCTTGATTCAGTCGAAATGATTCTGAACAAGTTTAATAAAAAAACTCCTCGCAGAACTAAGCTATCATTTCCATCTGCACAAATGTCATTCTTTTGCAAAAAGAATCATTTTTATGTGGAGACAGTGTATCAGCAAGGACCCTATGTAAATGATAACACAAAACTTGTTTAAAACATTTTAGTCTATAATAGAATGGCTATTTGAGACATTGTTTGCAAAAAATTGGCAATAACCAACAAAAATTTATCACATTTTCTCCCTTGGAAACTGACCCAGGTGATTTCTAAGAGGCAATAAACCTTAAGCAGTCCCTTAAACTCTTGAAATCAGTATTCCAGTACCTTATTTGATGCCTTGATTCAGTCGGAATGATTCTGAACAAGTTTAATAAAAAAACTTCTTGGGGAACTAAGCTATCATTTCCATCTGCACAAATGTCATTCTTTTGCGAAAAGAATCACTTTTATGTGGAGATAATGTATCTACAAAGACCTTTTGTAAATGATATCACGAAACTTGATTAAAACATGTTAGTTTATAATAGAATGGCTATTTCAGACATTGTTTGCAAAAAATTGGCAATAACCAACAAAAATTTATCACATTTTCTCCCTTGGAAACTGACCCAGGTGATTTCTAAGAGGCAATAAACCTTAAGCAGTCCCTTAAACTCTTGAAATCAGTATTCCAGTACCTTATGTGATGCCTTGATTCAGTCGGAATGATTCTGAACAAGTTTAATAAAAAACTCCTCGGGGAACTAAGCTATCATTTCCATCTGCACAAATGTCATTCTCTTGCGAAAAGAATCACTTTTATGTGGAGACAGTGTATCTACAAAGACCCTATGTAAATGATAACACGAAACTTGATTAAAACATTTTAGTCTATAATAGAATGGCTATTTGGGGCATTATTTGCAAAAAATGGCAATAACCAACAAAAATTTCCAACATTTTCTCCCTTGGAAACTGACCCAGGTGATTTCTAAGAGGCAATAAACCTTAAGCAAATCCCTTAAACTCTTGAAATCAATATTCCAGTACCTTATGTGACGCCTTGATTCAGTCGGAATGATTCTGAACAAGATTAATAAAAAAAATCCTCGGAGAACTAAGCTATCATTTCCATCTGCACAAATGTCATTCTCTTGCGAAAAGAATCAATTTTGTGTGGAGATAATGTATCTACAAAGACCCTATGTAAATGATAACACAAAACTTGTTTAAGACATTTTAGTCTATAATAGAATGGCTATTTGGGGCATTATTTGCAAAAAATGGCAATAACCAACAAAAATTTCCCACATTTTCTCCCTTGGAAACTGACCCAGGTGATTTCTAAGAGGCAATAAACCTTAAGCAGTCCCTTAAACTCTTAAAATCAGTATTCCAGTACCTTATTGGATGCCTTGATTCAGTAGGAATGATTCTGAACAAGTTTAATAAAAAAACGTCTTGGGGAACTAAGCTATCATTTCCATCTGCACAAATGTCATTCTTTTGCGAGAAGAATCAATTTTGTGTGGAGATAATGTATCTACAAAGACCCTATGTAAATGATAACACAAAACTTGTTTAAAACATTTTAGTCTATAATAGAATGGCTATTTGAGACATTGTTTGCAAAAAATTGGCAATAACCAACAAAAATTTATCACATTTTCTCCCTTGGAAACTGACCCAGGTGATTTCTAAGAGGCAATAAACCTTAAGCAGTCCCTTAAACTCTTGAAATCAGTATTCCAGTACCTTATTTGATGCCTTGATTCAGTCGGAATGATTCTGAACAAGTTTAATAAAAAAACTTCTTGGGGAACTAAGCTATCATTTCCATCTGCACAAATGTCATTCTTTTGCGAAAAGAATCACTTTTATGTGGAGATAATGTATCTACAAAGACCTTTTGTAAATGATATCACGAAACTTGATTAAAACATTTTAGTCTATAATAGAATGGCTATTTGAGACATTGTTTGCAAAAAATTGGCAATAACCAACAAAAATTTATCACATTTTCTCCCTTGGAAACTGACCCAGGTGATTTCTAAGAGGCAATAAACCTTAAGCAGTCCCTTAAACTCTTGAAATCAGTATTCCAGTACCTTATTTGATGCCTTGATTCAGTCGGAATGATTCTGAACAAGTTTAATAAAAAAACTTCTTGGGGAACTAAGCTATCATTTCCATCTGCACAAATGTCATTCTTTTGCGAAAAGAATCACTTTTATGTGGAGATAATGTATCTACAAAGACCTTTTGTAAATGATATCACGAAACTTGATTAAAACATTTTAGTCTATAATAGAATGGCTATTTGAGACATTGTTTGCAAAAAATTGGCAATAACCAACAAAAATTTATCACATTTTCTCCCTTGGAAACTGACCCAGGTGATTTCTAAGAGGCAATAAACCTTAAGCAGTCCCTTAAACTCTTGAAATCAGTATTCCAGTACCTTATGTGATGCCTTGATTCAGTCGGAATGATTCTGAACAAGTTTAATAAAAAAAATCCTCGGAGAACTAAGCTATCATTTTCATCTGCACAAATGTCATTCTTTTGCGAAAAGAATCACTTTTATGTGGGGACAGTGTATCAGCAAAGACCCTATGTAAATGATAACACGAAACTTGATTAAAACATTTTAGTCTATAATAGAATGGCTATTTGGGGCATTGTTTGCAAAAAATTGGCAATAACCAACAAAAATTTATCACATTTTCTCCCTTGGAAACTGACCCAGGTGATTTCTAAGAGGCAATAAACCTTAAGCAGTCCCTTAAACTCTTGAAATCAGTATTCCAGTACCTTATTTGATGCCTTGATTCAGTCGGAATGATTCTGAACAAGTTTAATAAAAAAACTCCTCGCAGAACTAAGCTATCATTTCCATCTGCACAAATGTCATTCTTTTGCAAAAAGAATCATTTTTATGTGGAGACAGTGTATCAGCAAGGACCCTATGTAAATGATAACACGAAACTTGATTAAAACATGTTATTCTATAATAGAATGGCTATTTGGGGCATTATTTGCAAAAAATGGCAATAACCAACAAAAATTTCCCACATTTTCTCCCTTGGAAACTGACCCAGGTGATTTCTAAGAGGCAAAAAACCTTAAGCAAATCCCTTAAACTCTTGAAATCAATATTCCAGTACCTTATGTGATGCCTTGATTGAGTCGGAATGATTCTGAATAAGTTTAATAAAAAAACTCCTCGGAGAACTAAGCTATCATTTTCATCTGCACAAATGTCATTCTTTTGCGAAAAGAATCACTTTTATGTGGGGACAGTGTATCAGCAAGGACCTTTTGTAAATGATAACACGAAACTTGATTAAAACATGTTATTCTATAATAGAATGGCTATTTGGGGCATTATTTGCAAAAAATGGTAATAACCAACAAAAATTTCCCACATTTTCTCCCTTGGAAACTGACCCAGGTGATTTCTATGAGGCAATAAACCTTAAGCAGTCCCTTAAACTCTTGAAATCAGTATTCCAGTACCTTATTTGATACCTTGATTCAGTAGGAATGATTCTGAACAAGTTTAATAAAAAAACTTCTTGGGGAACTAAGCTATCATTTCCATCTGCACAAATGTCATTCTTTTGCAAAAAGAATCATTTTTATGTGGAGACAGTGTATCAGCAAGGACCCTATGTAAATGATAACACGAAACTTGATTAAAACATGTTATTCTATAATAGAATGGCTATTTGGGGCATTATTTGCAAAAAATGGCAATAACCAACAAAAATCTCTCACATTTTCTTCCTTGGAAACTGACCCAGGTGATTTCTAAGAGGCTATAAACCTTAAGCAAATCCCTTAAACTCTTGAAATCAATATTCCAGTACCTTATGTGACGCCTTGATTGAGTCGGAATAATTCTGAACAAGTTTAATAAAAAAACTCCTCGCAGAACTAAGCTATCATTTCCATCTGCACAAATGTCATTCTTTTGCGAGAAGAATCAATTTTATGTGGAGATCATGTATCTACAAAGACTCTATGAAAATGATAACACGAAACTTGATTAAAACATGTTATTCTATAATAGAATGGCTATTTCAGACATTTTTTGCAAAAAATTGGCAATAACCAACAAAAATTTCTCACATTTTCTTCCTTGGAAACTGACCCAGGTGATTTCTAAGAGGCAAAAAACCTTAAGCAGTCCCTTAAACTCTTGAAATCAATATTCCAGTACCTTATGTGATGCCTTGATTCAGTCGGAATGATTCTGAACAAGTTTAATAAAAAAAATCCTCGGAGAACTAAGCTATCATTTTCATCTGCACATATGTCATTCTCTTGCGAAAAGAATCAATTTTGTGTGGAGATAATGTATCTACAAAGACCCTATGTAAATGATAACACAAAACTTGTTTAAAACATTTTAGTCTATAATAGAATGGCTATTTGAGACATTGTTTGCAAAAAATTGGCAATAACCAACAAAAATTTCTCACATTTTCTTCCTTGGAAACTGACCCAGGTGATTTCTAAGAGGCAAAAAACCTTAAGCAAATCCCTTAAACTCTTGAAATCAATATTCCAGTACCTTATGTGATGCCTTGATTGAGTCGGAATGATTCTGAATAAGTTTAATAAAAAAACTCCTCGGAGAACTAAGCTATCATTTTCATCTGCACAAATGTCATTCTTTTGCGAAAAGAATCACTTTTATGTGGGGACAGTGTATCAGCAAGGACCTTTTGTAAATGATAACACGAAACTTGATTAAAACATGTTATTCTATAATAGAATGGCTATTTGGGGCATTATTTGCAAAAAATGGTAATAACCAACAAAAATTTCTCACATTTTCTTCCTTGGAAACTGACCCAGGTGATTTCTAAGAGGCAAAAAACCTTAAGCAAATCCCTTAAACTCTTGAAATCAATATTCCAGTACCTTATGTGATGCCTTGATTCAGTCGGAATGATTCTGAACAAGTTTAATAAAAAAAATCCTCGGAGAACTAAGCTATCATTTTCATCTGCACAAATGTCATTCTTTTGCGAAAAGAATCACTTTTATGTGGGGACAGTGTATCTACAAAGACCCTATGTAAATGATAACACAAAACTTGTTTAAAACATATTAGTCTATAATAGAATGGCTATTTGAGACATTGTTTGCAAAAAATTGGCAATAACCAACAAAAATTTCTCACATTTTCTTCCTTGGAAACTGACCCAGGTGATTTCTAAGAGGCAAAAAACCTTAAGCAAATCCCTTAAACTCTTGAAATCAATATTCCAGTACCTTATGTGATGCCTTGATTGAGTCGGAATGATTCTGAATAAGTTTAATAAAAAAACTCCTCGCAGAACTAAGCTATCATTTCCATCTGCACAAATGTCATTCTTTTGCGAGAAGAATCAATTTTATGTGGAGATCATGTATCTACAAAGACCCTATGTAAATGATAACACGAGACTTGTTTAAGACATTTTAGTCTATAATAGAATGGCTATTTGGGGCATTATTTGCAAAAAATGGCAATAACCAACAAAAATTTCCCACATTTTCTCCCTTGGAAACTGACCCAGGAGATTTCTAAGAGGCTATAAACCTTAAGCAGTCCCTTAAACTCTTGAAATCAGTATTCCAGTACCTTATTTGATACCTTGATTCAGTAGGAATGATTCTGAACAAGTTTAATAAAAAAAATCCTCGGAGAACTAAGCTATCATTTTCATCTGCACAAATGTCATTCTTTTGCGAAAAGAATCACTTTTATGTGGGGACAGTGTATCAGCAAGGACCTTTTGTAAATGATAACACGAAACTTGATTAAAACATGCTATTCTATAATAGAATGGCTATTTGGGGCATTATTTGCAAAAAATGGTAATAACCAACAAAAATTTCCCACATTTTCTCCCTTGGAAACTGACCCAGGTGATTTCTATGAGGCAATAAACCTTAAGCAGTCCCTTAAACTCTTGAAATCAGTATTCCAGTACCTTATTTGATACCTTGATTCAGTAGGAATGATTCTGAACAAGTTTAATAAAAAAACTTCTTGGGGAACTAAGCTATCATTTTCATCTGCACAAATGTCATTCTTTTGCGAAAAGAATCACTTTTATGTGGAGACAGTGTATCAGCAAGGACCTTTTGTAGATGATAACACGAAACTTGATTAAAACATATTATTCTATAATAGAATGGTTATTTCAGACATTGTTTGCAAAAAATTGGCAATAACCAACAAAAATCTCTCACATTTTCTTCCTTGGAAACTGACCCAGGTGATTTCTAAGAGGCTATAAACCTTAAGCAAATCCCTTAAACTCTTGAAATCAATATTCCAGTACCTTATGTGACGCCTTGATTGAGTCGGAATGATTCTGAACAAGTTTAATAAAAAAACTCCTCGCAGAACTAAGCTATCATTTCCATCTGCACAAATGTCATTCTTTTGCGAGAAGAATCAATTTTATGTGGAGATCATGTATCTACAAAGACTCTATGAAAATGATAACACGAAACTTGATTAAAACATGTTATTCTATAATAGAATGGCTATTTCAGACATTTTTTGCAAAAAATTGGCAATAACCAACAAAAATTTCTCACATTTTCTTCCTTGGAAACTGACCCAGGTGATTTCTAAGAGGCAAAAAACCTTAAGCAGTCCCTTAAACTCTTGAAATCAATATTCCAGTACCTTATGTGATGCCTTGATTCAGTCGGAATGATTCTGAACAAGTTTAATAAAAAAAATCCTCGGAGAACTAAGCTATCATTTTCATCTGCACATATGTCATTCTCTTGCGAAAAGAATCAATTTTGTGTGGAGATAATGTATCTACAAAGACCCTATGTAAATGATAACACAAAACTTGTTTAAAACATTTTAGTCTATAATAGAATGGCTATTTGAGACATTGTTTGCAAAAAATTGGCAATAACCAACAAAAATTTCTCACATTTTCTTCCTTGGAAACTGACCCAGGTGATTTCTAAGAGGCAAAAAACCTTAAGCAAATCCCTTAAACTCTTGAAATCAATATTCCAGTACCTTATGTGATGCCTTGATTGAGTCGGAATGATTCTGAATAAGTTTAATAAAAAAACTCCTCGGAGAACTAAGCTATCATTTTCATCTGCACAAATGTCATTCTTTTGCGAAAAGAATCACTTTTATGTGGGGACAGTGTATCAGCAAGGACCTTTTGTAAATGATAACACGAAACTTGATTAAAACATGTTATTCTATAATAGAATGGCTATTTGGGGCATTATTTGCAAAAAATGGTAATAACCAACAAAAATTTCTCACATTTTCTTCCTTGGAAACTGACCCAGGTGATTTCTAAGAGGCAAAAAACCTTAAGCAAATCCCTTAAACTCTTGAAATCAATATTCCAGTACCTTATGTGATGCCTTGATTCAGTCGGAATGATTCTGAACAAGTTTAATAAAAAAAATCCTCGGAGAACTAAGCTATCATTTTCATCTGCACAAATGTCATTCTTTTGCGAAAAGAATCACTTTTATGTGGGGACAGTGTATCTACAAAGACCCTATGTAAATGATAACACAAAACTTGTTTAAAACATATTAGTCTATAATAGAATGGCTATTTGAGACATTGTTTGCAAAAAATTGGCAATAACCAACAAAAATTTCTCACATTTTCTTCCTTGGAAACTGACCCAGGTGATTTCTAAGAGGCAAAAAACCTTAAGCAAATCCCTTAAACTCTTGAAATCAATATTCCAGTACCTTATGTGATGCCTTGATTGAGTCGGAATGATTCTGAATAAGTTTAATAAAAAAACTCCTCGCAGAACTAAGCTATCATTTCCATCTGCACAAATGTCATTCTTTTGCGAGAAGAATCAATTTTATGTGGAGATCATGTATCTACAAAGACCCTATGTAAATGATAACACGAGACTTGTTTAAGACATTTTAGTCTATAATAGAATGGCTATTTGGGGCATTATTTGCAAAAAATGGCAATAACCAACAAAAATTTCCCACATTTTCTCCCTTGGAAACTGACCCAGGAGATTTCTAAGAGGCTATAAACCTTAAGCAGTCCCTTAAACTCTTGAAATCAGTATTCCAGTACCTTATTTGATACCTTGATTCAGTAGGAATGATTCTGAACAAGTTTAATAAAAAAAATCCTCGGAGAACTAAGCTATCATTTATATCTGCACAAATGTCATTCTCTTGCGAAAAGAATCAATTTTATGTGGAGACAGTGTATCAGCAAGGACCTTTTGTAAATGATAACACGAAACTTGATTAAAACATGTTAGTCTATAATAGAATGGCTATTTGGGGCATTATTTGCAAAAAATGGTAATAACCAACAAAAATTTCCCACATTTTCTCCCTTGGAAACTGACCCAGGTGATTTCTAAGAGGCAATAAACCTTAAGCAGTCCCTTAAACTCTTGAAATCAGTATTCCAGTACCTTATGTGATGCCTTGATTCAGTCGGAATGATTCTGAACAAGTTTAATAAAAAAAATCCTCGGAGAACTAAGCTATCATTTTCATCTGCACATATGTCATTCTCTTGCGAAAAGAATCAATTTTGTGTGGAGATAATGTATCTACAAAGACCCTATGTAAATGATAACACAAAACTTGTTTAAAACATTTTAGTCTATAATAGAATGGCTATTTGAGACATTGTTTGCAAAAAATTGGCAATAACCAACAAAAATTTCTCACATTTTCTTCCTTGGAAACTGACCCAGGTGATTTCTAAGAGGCAAAAAACCTTAAGCAAATCCCTTAAACTCTTGAAATCAATATTCCAGTACCTTATGTGATGCCTTGATTGAGTCGGAATGATTCTGAATAAGTTTAATAAAAAAACTCCTCGGAGAACTAAGCTATCATTTTCATCTGCACAAATGTCATTCTTTTGCGAAAAGAATCACTTTTATGTGGGGACAGTGTATCAGCAAGGACCTTTTGTAAATGATAACACGAAACTTGATTAAAACATGCTATTCTATAATAGAATGGCTATTTGGGGCATTATTTGCAAAAAATGGTAATAACCAACAAAAATTTCCCACATTTTCTCCCTTGGAAACTGACCCAGGTGATTTCTATGAGGCAATAAACCTTAAGCAGTCCCTTAAACTCTTGAAATCAGTATTCCAGTACCTTATTTGATACCTTGATTCAGTAGGAATGATTCTGAACAAGTTTAATAAAAAAACTTCTTGGGGAACTAAGCTATCATTTTCATCTGCACAAATGTCATTCTTTTGCGAAAAGAATCACTTTTATGTGGAGACAGTGTATCAGCAAGGACCTTTTGTAGATGATAACACGAAACTTGATTAAAACATATTATTCTATAATAGAATGGTTATTTCAGACATTGTTTGCAAAAAATTGGCAATAACCAACAAAAATCTCTCACATTTTCTTCCTTGGAAACTGACCCAGGTGATTTCTAAGAGGCTATAAACCTTAAGCAAATCCCTTAAACTCTTGAAATCAATATTCCAGTACCTTATGTGACGCCTTGATTGAGTCGGAATGATTCTGAACAAGTTTAATAAAAAAACTCCTCGCAGAACTAAGCTATCATTTCCATCTGCACAAATGTCATTCTTTTGCGAGAAGAATCAATTTTATGTGGAGATCATGTATCTACAAAGACTCTATGAAAATGATAACACGAAACTTGATTAAAACATGTTATTCTATAATAGAATGGCTATTTCAGACATTTTTTGCAAAAAATTGGCAATAACCAACAAAAATTTCTCACATTTTCTTCCTTGGAAACTGACCCAGGTGATTTCTAAGAGGCAAAAAACCTTAAGCAGTCCCTTAAACTCTTGAAATCAATATTCCAGTACCTTATGTGATGCCTTGATTCAGTCGGAATGATTCTGAACAAGTTTAATAAAAAAAATCCTCGGAGAACTAAGCTATCATTTTCATCTGCACATATGTCATTCTCTTGCGAAAAGAATCAATTTTGTGTGGAGATAATGTATCTACAAAGACCCTATGTAAATGATAACACAAAACTTGTTTAAAACATTTTAGTCTATAATAGAATGGCTATTTGAGACATTGTTTGCAAAAAATTGGCAATAACCAACAAAAATTTCTCACATTTTCTTCCTTGGAAACTGACCCAGGTGATTTCTAAGAGGCAAAAAACCTTAAGCAAATCCCTTAAACTCTTGAAATCAATATTCCAGTACCTTATGTGATGCCTTGATTGAGTCGGAATGATTCTGAATAAGTTTAATAAAAAAACTCCTCGCAGAACTAAGCTATCATTTCCATCTGCACAAATGTCATTCTTTTGCGAGAAGAATCAATTTTATGTGGAGATCATGTATCTACAAAGACTCTATGAAAATGATAACACGAAACTTGATTAAAACATGTTATTCTATAATAGAATGGCTATTTCAGACATTTTTTGCAAAAAATTGGCAATAACCAACAAAAATTTCTCACATTTTCTTCCTTGGAAACTGACCCAGGTGATTTCTAAGAGGCAAAAAACCTTAAGCAGTCCCTTAAACTCTTGAAATCAATATTCCAGTACCTTATGTGATGCCTTGATTCAGTCGGAATGATTCTGAACAAGTTTAATAAAAAAAATCCTCGGAGAACTAAGCTATCATTTTCATCTGCACATATGTCATTCTCTTGCGAAAAGAATCAATTTTGTGTGGAGATAATGTATCTACAAAGACCCTATGTAAATGATAACACAAAACTTGTTTAAAACATTTTAGTCTATAATAGAATGGCTATTTGAGACATTGTTTGCAAAAAATTGGCAATAACCAACAAAAATTTCTCACATTTTCTTCCTTGGAAACTGACCCAGGTGATTTCTAAGAGGCAAAAAACCTTAAGCAGTCCCTTAAACTCTTGAAATCAATATTCCAGTACCTTATGTGATGCCTTGATTCAGTCGGAATGATTCTGAACAAGTTTAATAAAAAAACTCCTCGCAGAACTAAGCTATCATTTCCATCTGCACATATGTCATTCTCTTGCGAAAAGAATCAATTTTGTGTGGAGATAATGTATCTACAAAGACCCTATGTAAATGATAACACAAAACTTGTTTAAAACATTTTAGTCTATAATAGAATGGCTATTTGAGACATTGTTTGCAAAAAATTGGCAATAACCAACAAAAATTTCTCACATTTTCTTCCTTGGAAACTGACCCAGGTGATTTCTAAGAGGCAAAAAACCTTAAGCAGTCCCTTAAACTCTTGAAATCAATATTCCAGTACCTTATGTGATGCCTTGATTCAGTCGGAATGATTCTGAATAAGTTTAATAAAAAAAATCCTCGGAGAACTAAGCTATCATTTTCATCTGCACATATGTCATTCTCTTGCGAAAAGAATCAATTTTGTGTGGAGATAATGTATCTACAAAGACCCTATGTAAATGATAACACAAAACTTGTTTAAAACATTTTAGTCTATAATAGAATGGCTATTTGAGACATTGTTTGCAAAAAATTGGCAATAACCAACAAAAATTTATCACATTTTCTCCCTTGAAAACTGACCCAGGTGATTTCTAAGAGGCAATAAACCTTAAGCAGTCCCTTAAACTCTTGAAATCAGTATTCCAGTACCTTATTTGATGCCTTGATTCAGTCGGAATGATTCTGAACAAGTTTAATAAAAAAACTCCTCGGAGAACTAAGCTATCATTTTCATCTGCACAAATGTCATTCTTTTGCGAAAAGAATCACTTTTATGTGGAGACAGTGTATCAGCAAGGACCTTTTGTAAATGATAACACGAAACTTGATTAAAACATGTTATTCTATAATAGAATGGCTATTTCAGACATTTTTTGCAAAAAATTGGCAATAACCAACAAAAATTTCCCGCATTTTCTCCCTTGGAAACTGACCCAGGTGATTTCTATGAGGCAATAAACCTTAAGCAGTCCCTTAAACTCTTGAAATCAGTATTCCAGTACCTTATTTGATACCTTGATTCAGTAGGAATGATTCTGAACAAGTTTAATAAAAAAAATCCTCGGAGAACTAAGCTATCATTTATATCTGCACAAATGTCATTCTCTTGCGAAAAGAATCAATTTTATGTGGAGACAGTGTATCAGCAAGGACCTTTTGTAAATGATAACACGAAACTTGATTAAAACATGTTAGTCTATAATAGAATGGCTATTTGGGGCATTATTTGCAAAAAATGGTAATAACCAACAAAAATTTCCCACATTTTCTCCCTTGGAAACTGACCCAGGTGATTTCTAAGAGGCAATAAACCTTAAGCAGTCCCTTAAACTCTTGAAATCAGTATTCCAGTACCTTATTTGATGCCTTGATTCAGTCGAAATGATTCTGAACAAGTTTAATAAAAAAACTCCTCGCAGAACTAAGCTATCATTTCCATCTGCACAAATGTCATTCTTTTGCGAAAAGAATCAATTTTATGTGGAGACAGTGTATCAGCAAGGACCTTTTGTAAATGATAACACGAAACTTGATTAAAACATGTTAGTCTATAATAGAATGGCTATTTGGGGCATTATTTGCAAAAAATGGCAATAACCAACAAAAATTTCCCACATTTTCTCCCTTGGAAACTGACCCAGGTGATTTCTAAGAGGCAATAAACCTTAAGCAGTCCCTTAAACTCTTGAAATCAGTATTCCAGTACCTTATTTGATGCCTTGATTCAGTCGAAATGATTCTGAACAAGTTTAATAAAAAAACTCCTCGCAGAACTAAGCTATCATTTCCATCTGCACAAATGTCATTCTTTTGCGAAAAGAATCACTTTTATGTGGAGACAGTGTATCAGCAAGGACCTTTTGTAAATGATAACACGAAACTTGATTAAAACATGTTATTCTATAATAGAATGGCTATTTGGGGCATTATTTGCAAAAAATGGCAATAACCAACAAAAATTTCCCACATTTTCTCCCTTGGAAACTGACCCAGGTGATTTCTAAGAGGCAATAAACCTTAAGCAGTCCCTTAAACTCTTGAAATCAGTATTCCAGTACCTTATGTGATGCCTTGATTCAGTAGGAATGATTCTGAACAAGTTTAATAAAAAAAATCCTCGGAGAACTAAGCTATCATTTATATCTGCACAAATGTCATTCTTTTGCGAAAAGAATCACTTTTATGTGGAGACAGTGTATCAGCAAGGACCTTTTGTAAATGATAACACGAAACTTGATTAAAACATGTTAGTTTATAATAGAATGGCTATTTCAGACATTATTTGCAAAAAATGGCAATAACCAACAAAAATTTCCCACATTTTCTCCCTTGGAAACTGACCCAGGTGATTTCTAAGAGGCAATAAACCTTAAGCAGTCCCTTAAACTCTTGAAATCAGTATTCCAGTACCTTATGTGATGCCTTGATTCAGTCGGAATGATTCTGAACAAGTTTAATAAAAAAACTTCTTGGGGAACTAAGCTATCATTTCCATCTGCACAAATGTCATTCTCTTGCGAAAAGAATCAATTTTGTGTGGAGATAATGTATCTACAAAGACCCTATGTAAATGATAACACGAAACTTGATTAAAACATGTTAGTTTATAATAGAATGGCTATTTCAGACATTATTTGCAAAAAATGGCAATAACCAACAAAAATTTCCCACATTTTCTCCCTTGGAAACTGACCCAGGTGATTTCTAAGAGGCAATAAACCTTAAGCAGTCCCTTAAACTCTTGAAATCAGTATTCCAGTACCTTATGTGATGTCTTGATTCAGTCGGAATGATTCTGAACAAGTTTAATAAAAAACTCCTCGGGGAACTAAGCTATCATTTCCATCTGCACATATGTCATTCTCTTGCGAAAAGAATCACTTTTATGTAGAGACAGTGTATCTACAAAGACCCTATGTAAATGATAACACGAGACTTGATTAAAACATTTAGTCTATAATAGAATGGCTATTTGGGGCATTATTTGCAAAAAATGGCAATAACCAACAAAAATTTCCCACATTTTCTCCCTTGGAAACTGACCCAGGTGATTTCTAAGAGGCAATAAACCTTAAGCAGTCCCTTAAACTCTTGAAATCAGTATTCCAGTACCTTATGTGATGCCTTGATTCAGTAGGAATGATTCTGAACAAGTTTAATAAAAAAAATCCTCGGAGAACTAAGCTATCATTTCCATCTGCACATATGTCATTCTCTTGCGAAACGAATCAATTTTGTGTGGAGATAATGTATCTACAAAGACCCTATGTAAATGATAACACAAAACTTGTTTAAAACATTTTAGTCTATAATAGAATGGCTATTTGAGACATTGTTTGCAAAAAATTGGCAATAACCAACAAAAATTTCTCACATTTTCTTCCTTGGAAACTGACCCAGGTGATTTCTAAGAGGCAATAAACCTTAAGCAGTCCCTTAAACTCTTGAAATCAGTATTCCAGTACCTTATTTGATGCCTTGATTCAGTCGGAATGATTCTGAACAAGTTTAATAAAAAAAATCCTCGGAGAACTAAGCTATCATTTCCATCTGCACAAATGTCATTCTTTTGCGAGAAGAATCAATTTTATGTGGAGATCATGTATCTACAAAGACTCTATGAAAATGATAACACGAAACTTGATTAAAACATGTTATTCTATAATAGAATGGCTATTTCAGACATTTTTTGCAAAAAATTGGCAATAACCAACAAAAATCTCTCACATTTTCTTCCTTGGAAACTGACCCAGGTGATTTCTAAGAGGCAAAAAACCTTAAGCAAATCCCTTAAACTCTTGAAATCAATATTCCAGTACCTTATGTGACGCCTTGATTGAGTCGGAATGATTCTGAACAAGTTTAATAAAAAAACTCCTCGCAGAACTAAGCTATCATTTCCATCTGCACAAATGTCATTCTTTTGCGAGAAGAATCAATTTTATGTGGAGATCATGTATCTACAAAGACTCTATGAAAATGATAACACGAAACTTGATTAAAACATGTTATTCTATAATAGAATGGCTATTTCAGACATTTTTTGCAAAAAATTGGCAATAACCAACAAAAATTTCTCACATTTTCTTCCTTGGAAACTGACCCAGGTGATTTCTAAGAGGCAAAAAACCTTAAGCAAATCCCTTAAACTCTTGAAATCAATATTCCAGTACCTTATGTGATGCCTTGATTCAGTCGGAATGATTCTGAACAAGTTTAATAAAAAAAATCCTCGGAGAACTAAGCTATCATTTTCATCTGCACATATGTCATTCTCTTGCGAAAAGAATCAATTTTGTGTGGAGATAATGTATCTACAAAGACCCTATGTAAATGATAACACAAAACTTGTTTAAAACATTTTAGTCTATAATGGAATGGCTATTTGAGACATTGTTTGCAAAAAATTGGCAATAACCAACAAAAATTTATCACATTTTCTCCCTTGGAAACTGACCCAGGTGATTTCTAAGAGGCAATAAACCTTAAGCAGTCCCTTAAACTCTTGAAATCAGTATTCCAGTACCTTATGTGATGCCTTGATTCAGTAGGAATGATTCTGAACAAGTTTAATAAAAAAAATCCTCGGAGAACTAAGCTATCATTTTCATCTGCACAAATGTCATTCTTTTGCGAAAAGAATCACTTTTATGTGGAGACAGTGTATCAGCAAGGACCTTTTGTAAATGAAAACACAAAACTTGTTTAGAACATTTTATTCTATAATAAAATGGCTATTTGGGGCATTATTTGCAAAAAATGGCAATAACCAACAAAAATTTCCCACATTTTCTCCCTTGGAAACTGACCCAGGTGATTTCTAAGAGGCAATAAACCTTAAGCAGTCCCTTAAACGCTTGAAATCAATATTCCAGTACCTTATGTGATGCCTTGATTCAGTCGGAATGATTCTGAACAAGTTTAATAAAAAAAATCCTCGGAGAACTAAGCTATCATTTCCATCTGTACAAATGTCATTCTCTTGCGAAAAGAATCACTTTTATGTGGAGACAGTGTATCTACAAAGACCCTATGTAAATGATAACACGAAACTTGATTAAAACATTTTAGTCTATAATAGAATGGCTATTTGGGGCATTATTTGCAAAAAATGGCAATAACCAACAAAAATTTCCCACATTTTCTCCCTTGGAAACTGACCCAGGTGATTTCTAAGAGGCAATAAACCTTAAGCAGTCGCTTAAACTCTTGAAATCAGTATTCCAGTACCTTATGTGATGCCTTGATTCAGTCGGAATGATTCTGAACAAGTTTAATAAAAAAAATCCTCGGAGAACTAAGCTATCATTTTCATCTGCACAAATGTCATTCTTTTGCGAAAAGAATCACTTTTATGTGGAGACAGTGTATCAGAAAGGACCTTTTGTAAATGATATCACGAAACTTGATTAAAACATGTTAGTCTATAATAGAATGGCTATTTGGGGCATTATTTGCAAAAAATTGGCAATAACCAACAAAAATTTATCACATTTTCTCCCTTGGAAACTGACCCAGGTGATTTCTAAGAGGCAATAAACCTTAAGCAGTCCCTTAAGCTCTTGAAATCAGTATTCCAGTACCTTATTTGATGCCTTGATTCAGTCGAAATGATTCTGAACAAGTTTAATAAAAAAACTCCTCGCAGAACTAAGCTATCATTTCCATCTGCACATATGTCATTCTTTTGCAAAAAGAATCATTTTTATGTGGAGACAGTGTATCAGCAAGGACCCTATGTAAATGATAACACAAAACTTGTTTAAAACATTTTAGTCTATAATAGAATGGCTATTTGAGACATTGTTTGCAAAAAATTGGCAATAACCAACAAAAATTTATCACATTTTCTCCCTTGGAAACTGACCCAGGTGATTTCTAAGAGGCAATAAACCTTAAGCAGTCCCTTAAACTCTTGAAATCAGTATTCCAGTACCTTATTTGATGCCTTGATTCAGTCGGAATGATTCTGAACAAGTTTAATAAAAAAACTTCTTGGGGAACTAAGCTATCATTTCCATCTGCACAAATGTCATTCTTTTGCGAAAAGAATCACTTTTATGTGGAGACAGTGTATCAGCAAGGACCTTTTGTAAATGATATCACGAAACTTGATTAAAACATGTTAGTTTATAATAGAATGGCTATTTCAGACATTGTTTGCAAAAAATGGCAATAACCAACAAAAATTTCCCACATTTTCTCCCTTGGAAACTGACCCAGGTGATTTCTAAGAGGCAATAAACCTTAAGCAGTCCCTTAAACTCTTGAAATCAGTATTCCAGTACCTTATGTGATGCCTTGATTCAGTCGGAATGATTCTGAACAAGTTTAATAAAAAAAATCCTCGGAGAACTAAGCTATCATTTCCATTTGCACAAATGTCATTCTCTTGCGAGAAGAATCAATTTTATGTGGAGACAGTGTATCAGCAAGGACCTTTTGTAAATGATAACACGAAACTTGATTAAAACATGTTAGTTTATAATAGAATGGCTATTTGGGGCATTGTTTGCAAAAAATTGGCAATAACCAAAAAAAATTTCCCACATTTTCTCCCTTGGAAACTGACCCAGGTGATTTCTAAGAGGCAATAAACCTTAAGCAACCCCTTAAACGCTTGAAATCAGTATTCCAGTACCTTATGTGATGTCTTGATTCAGTCGGAATGATTCTGAACAAGTTTAATAAAAAACTCCTCGGGGAACTAAGCTATCATTTCCATCTGCACATATGTCATTCTCTTGCGAAAAGAATCACTTTTATGTAGAGACAGTGTATCTACAAAGACCCTATGTAAATGATAACACAAAACTTGTTTAAAACATTTTAGTCTATAATAGAATGGCTATTTGAGACATTGTTTGCAAAAAATTGGCAATAACCAACAAAAATTTATCACATTTTCTCCCTTGGAAACTGACCCAGGTGATTTCTAAGAGGCAATAAACCTTAAGCAGTCCCTTAAACTCTTGAAATCAGTATTCCAGTACCTTATGTGATGCCTTGATTCAGTCGGAATGATTCTGAACAAGTTTAATAAAAAACTCCTCGGGGAACTAAGCTATCATTTCCATCTGCACAAATGTCATTCTCTTGCGAAAAGAATCAATTTTGTGTGGAGATAATGTATCTACAAGGACCTTTTGTAATTGATAACACAAAACTTGTTTAAAACATTTTAGTCTATAATAGAATGGCTATTTGAGACATTGTTTGCAAAAAATTGGCAATAACCAACAAAAATTTATCACATTTTCTCCCTTGGAAACTGACCCAGGTGATTTCTAAGAGGCAATAAACCTTAAGCAGTCCCTTAAACTCTTGAAATCAGTATTCCAGTACCTTATGTGATGCCTTGATTCAGTAGGAATGATTCTGAACAAGTTTAATAAAAAAAAATCCTCGGAGAACTAAGCTATCATTTTCATCTGCACAAATGTCATTCTCTTGCGAAAAGAATCACTTTTATGTGGAGACAGTGTATCTACAAAGACCCTATGTAAATGATAACACGAGACTTGATTAAAACATTTAGTCTATAATAGAATGGCTATTTGGGGCATTATTTGCAAAAAATGGAAATAACCAACAAAAATTTCTCACATTTTCTTCCTTGGAAACTGACCCAGGTGATTTCTAAGAGGCAAAAAACCTTAAGCAGTCCCTTAAACTCTTGAAATCAATATTCCAGTACCTTATGTGATGCCTTGATTCAGTCGGAATGATTCTGAACAAGTTTAATAAAAAAATCCTCGGAGAACTAAGCTATCATTTCCATCTGCACAAGTGTCATTCTCTTGCGAGAAGAATCAATTTTATGTGGAGACAGTGTATCTACAAAGACCCTACGTAAATGATAACACGAGACTTGATTAAAACATTTAGTCTATAATAGAATGGCTATTTGGGGCATTATTTGCAAAAAATGGCAATAACCAACAAAAATTTCCCACATTTTCTCCCTTGGAAACTGACCCAGGTGATTTCTAAGAGGCAATAAACCTTAAGCAACCCCTTAAACGCCTGAAATCAATATTCCAGTACCTTATTTGATGCCTTGATTCAGTCGGAATGATTCTGAACAAGTTTAATAAAAAAAATCCTCGGAGAACTAAGCTATCATTTCCATCTGCACAAATGTCATTCTCTTGCGAGAAGAATCAATTTTATGTGGAGATAATGTATCTACAAAGACCCTATGTAAATGAAAACACAAAACTTGTTTAGAACATTTTATTCTATAATAAAATGGCTATTTGGGGCATTATTTGCAAAAAATGGCAATAACCAACAAAAATTTCCCACATTTTCTCCCTTGGAAACTGACCCAGGTGATTTCTAAGAGGCAATAAACCTTAAGCAGTCCCTTAAACGCTTGAAATCAATATTCCAGTACCTTATGTGATGCCTTGATTCAGTCGGAATGATTCTGAACAAGTTTAATAAAAAAAATCCTCGGAGAACTAAGCTATCATTTCCATCTGCACAAATGTCATTCTCTTGCGAAAAGAATCACTTTTATGTGGAGACAGTGTATCTACAAAGACCCTATGTAAATGATAACACGAGACTTGATTAAAACATTTAGTCTATAATAGAATGGCTATTTGGGGCATTATTTGCAAAAAATGGCAATAACCAACAAAAATTTCCCACATTTTCTCCCTTGGAAACTGACCCAGGTGATTTCTAAGAGGCAATAAACCTTAAGCAGTCCCTTAAACTCTTGAAATCAGTATTCCAGTACCTTATGTGATGCCTTGATTCAGTCGGAATGATTCTGAACAAGTTTAATAAAAAAAATCCTCGGAGAACTAAGCTATCATTTCCATCTGCACAAATGTCATTCTCTTGCGAAAAGAATCAATTTTGTGTGGAGATAATGTATCTACAAAGACCCTATGTAAATGATAACACAAAACTTGTTTAAGACATTTTAGTCTATAATAGAATGGCTATTTGGGGCATTATTTGCAAAAAATGGCAATAACCAACAAAAATTTCCCACATTTTCTCCCTTGGAAACTGACCCAGGTGATTTCTAAGAGGCAATAAACCTTAAGCAGTCCCTTAAACTCTTGAAATCAGTATTCCAGTACCTTATGTGATGCCTTGATTCAGTCGGAATGATTCTGAACAAGTTTAATAAAAAAAATCCTCGGAGAACTAAGCTATCATTTCCATCTGCACAAATGTCATTCTTTTGCGAGAAGAATCAATTTTGTGTGGAGACAGTGTATCTACAAAGGCCCTATGTAAATGATAACACGAAACTTGATTAAAACATTTTAGTCTATAATAGAATGGCTTTTTGGGGCATTATTTGCAAAAAATGGCAATAACCAACAAAAATTTCTCACATTTTCTTCCTTGGAAACTGACCCAGGTGATTTCTAAGAGGCAAAAAACCTTAAGCAGTCCCTTAAACTCTTGAAATCAATATTCCAGTACCTTATGTGATGCCTTGATTCAGTCGGAATGATTCTGAACAAGTTTAATAAAAAAAATCCTCGGAGAACTAAGCTATCATTTTCATCTGCACATATGTCATTCTCTTGCGAAAAGAATCAATTTTGTGTGGAGATAATGTATCTACAAAGACCCTATGTAAATGATAACACAAAACTTGATTAAAACATTTTAGTCTATAATAGAATGGCTTTTTGGGGCATTATTTGCAAAAAATGGCAATAACCAACAAAAATTTCCCACATTTTCTCCCTTGGAAACTGACCCAGGTGATTTCTAAGAGGCAATAAACCTTAAGCAGTCCCTTAAACTCTTAAAATCAGTATTCCAGTACCTTATGTGATGCCTTGATTCAGTAGGAATGATTCTGAACAAGTTTAATAAAAAAAAATCCTCGGAGAACTAAGCTATCATTTCCATCTGCACAAATGTCATTCTTTTGCAAAAAGAATCATTTTTATGTGGAGACAGTGTATCAGCAAGGACCTTTTGTAAATGATATCACGAAACTTGATTAAAACATGTTAGTTTATAATAGAATGGCTATTTGGGGCATTATTTGCAAAAAATGGCAATAACCAACAAGAATTTCCCACATTTTCTCCCTTGGAAACTGACCCAGGTGATTTCTAAGAGGCAATAAACCTTAAGCAGTCCCTTAAACTCTTAAAATCAGTATTCCAGTACCTTATGTGATGCCTTGATTCAGTAGGAATGATTCTGAACAAGTTTAATAAAAAAAAATCCTCGGAGAACTAAGCTATCATTTCCATCTGCACAAATGTCATTCTTTTGCAAAAAGAATCATTTTTATGTGGAGACAGTGTATCAGCAAGGACCTTTTGTAAATGATATCACGAAACTTGATTAAAACATGTTAGTTTATAATAGAATGGCTATTTCAGACATTGTTTGCAAAAAATGGCAATAACCAACAAAAATTTCCCACATTTTCTCCCTTGGAAACTGACCCAGGTGATTTCTAAGAGGCAATAAACCTTAAGCAGTCCCTTAAACTCTTAAAATCAGTATTCCAGTACCTTATTTGATGCCTTGATTCAGTAGGAATGATTCTGAACAAGTTTAATAAAAAAACGTCTTGGGGAACTAAGCTATCATTTCCATCTGCACAAATGTCATTCTTTTGCGAGAAGAATCAATTTTGTGTGGAGACAGTGTATCTACAAAGGCCCTATGTAAATGATAACACGAAACTTGATTAAAACATTTTAGTCTATAATAGAATGGCTTTTTGGGGCATTATTTGCAAAAAATGGCAATAACCAACAAAAATTTCCCACATTTTCTCCCTTGGAAACTGACCCAGGTGATTTCTAAGAGGCAATAAACCTTAAGCAGTCCCTTAAACTCTTAAAATCAGTATTCCAGTACCTTATGTGATGCCTTGATTCAGTAGGAATGATTCTGAACAAGTTTAATAAAAAAAAATCCTCGGAGAACTAAGCTATCATTTCCATCTGCACATATGTCATTCTCTTGCGAAAAGAATCAATTTTGTGTGGAGATAATGTATCTACAAAGACCCTATGTAAATGATAACACAAAACTTGATTAAAACATGTTATTCTATAATAGAATGGCTATTTGGGGCATTATTTGCAAAAAATGGAAATAACCAACAAAAATTTCTCACATTTTCTCCCTTGGAAACTGACCCAGGTGATTTCTAAGAGGCAATAAACCTTAAGCAGTCCCTTAAACTCTTGAAATCAATATTCCAGTACCTTATGTGATGCCTTGATTCAGTAGGAATGATTCTGAACAAGTTTAATAAAAAAAAATCCTCGGAGAACTAAGCTATCATTTTCATCTGCACAAATGTCATTCTTTTGCGAAAAGAATCACTTTTATGTGGAGACAGTGTATCAGCAAGGACCTTTTGTAGATGATAACACGAAACTTGATTAAAACATGTTAGTTTATAATAGAATGGCTATTTGGGGCATTGTTTGCAAAAAATTGGCAATAACCAAAAAAAAATTCCCACATTTTCTCCCTTGGAAACTGACCCAGGTGATTTCTAAGAGGCAATAAACCTTAAGCAACCCCTTAAACGCTTGAAATCAATATTCCAGTACCTTATGTGATGCCTTGATTCAGTCGGAATGATTCTGAACAAGTTTAATAAAAAAAATCCTCGCAGAACTAAGCTATCATTTCCATCTGCACAAATGTCATTCTTTTGCAAAAAGAATCATTTTTATGTGGAGACAGTGTATCAGCAAGGACCTTTTGTAAATGATATCACGAAACTTGATTAAAACATTTAGTCTATAATAGAATGGCTATTTGGGGCATTGTTTGCAAAAAATGGCAATAACCAACAAGAATTTCCCACATTTTCTCCCTTGGAAACTGACCCAGGTGATTTCTAAGAGGCAATAAACCTTAAGCAGTCCCTTAAACTCTTGAAATCAATATTCCAGTACCTTATGTGATGCCTTGATTCAGTCGGAATGATTCTGAACAAGTTTAATAAAAAAATCCTCGCAGAACTAAGCTATCATTTCCATCTGCACAAATGTCATTCTTTTGCAAAAAGAATCATTTTTATGTGGAGACAGTGTATCAGCAAGGACCCTATGTAAATGATAACACAAAACTTGTTTAAAACATTTTAGTCTATAATAGAATGGCTATTTGAGACATTGTTTGCAAAAAATTGGCAATAACCAACAAAAATTTATCACATTTTCTCCCTTGGAAACTGACCCAGGTGATTTCTAAGAGGCAATAAACCTTAAGCAGTCCCTTAAACTCTTGAAATCAGTATTCCAGTACCTTATGTGATGCCTTGATTCAGTAGGAATGATTCTGAACAAGTTTAATAAAAAAAAATCCTCGGAGAACTAAGCTATCATTTCCATCTGCACAAATGTCATTCTTTTGCAAAAAGAATCATTTTTATGTGGAGACAGTGTATCAGCAAGGACCTTTTGTAAATGATATCACGAAACTTGATTAAAACATGTTAGTTTATAATAGAATGGCTATTTCAGACATTGTTTGCAAAAAATGGCAATAACCAACAAGAATTTCCCACATTTTCTCCCTTGGAAACTGACCCAGGTGATTTCTAAGAGGCAATAAACCTTAAGCAGTCCCTTAAACTCTTGAAATCAGTATTCCAGTACCTTATGTGATGCCTTGATTCAGTAGGAATGATTCTGAACAAGTTTAATAAAAAAAATCCTCGGAGAACTAAGCTATCATTTTCATCTGCACAAATGTCATTCTCTTGCGAAAAGAATCACTTTTATGTGGAGACAGTGTATCTACAAAGACCATATGTAAATGATAACACGAGACTTGATTAAAACATTTAGTCTATAATAGAATGGCTATTTGGGGCATTATTTGCAAAAAATGGAAATAACCAACAAAAATTTCTCACATTTTCTTCCTTGGAAACTGACCCAGGTGATTTCTAAGAGGCAAAAAACCTTAAGCAGTCCCTTAAACTCTTGAAATCAATATTCCAGTACCTTATGTGATGCCTTGATTCAGTCGGAATGATTCTGAACAAGTTTAATAAAAAAATCCTCGGAGAACTAAGCTATCATTTTCATCTGCACATATGTCATTCTCTTGCGAAAAGAATCAATTTTGTGTGGAGATAATGTATCTACAAAGACCCTATGTAAATGATAACACAAAACTTGATTAAAACATGTTATTCTATAATAGAATGGCTATTTGGGGCATTATTTGCAAAAAATGGAAATAACCAACAAAAATTTCTCACATTTTCTCCCTTGGAAACTGACCCAGGTGATTTCTAAGAGGCAATAAACCTTAAGCAGTCCCTTAAACTCTTGAAATCAGTATTCCAGTACCTTATGTGACGCCTTGATTCAGTCGGAATGATTCTGAACAAGTTTAATAAAAAAAATCCTCGGAGAACTAAGCTATCATTTTCATCTGCACATATGTCATTCTCTTGCGAAAAGAATCAATTTTGTGTGGAGATAATGTATCTACAAAGACCCTATGTAAATGATAACACGAAACTTGATTAAAACATTTTAGTCTATAATAGAATGGCTATTTGGGGCATTATTTGCAAAAAATGGCAATAACCAACAAAAATTTCCCACATTTTCTCCCTTGGAAACTGACCCAGGTGATTTCTAAGAGGCAAAAAACCTTAAGCAACCCCTTAAACGCTTGAAATCAATATTCCAGTACCTTATTTGATGCCTTGATTCAGTCGGAATGATTCTGAACAAGTTTAATAAAAAAAATCCTCGGAGAACTAAGCTATCATTTCCATCTGCACAAATGTCATTCTTTTGCGAGAAGAATCAATTTTGTGTGGAGATAATGTATCTACAAAGACCCTATGTAAATGATAACACGAGACTTGATTAAAACATTTTAGTCTATAATAGAATGGCTATTTGGGGCATTATTTGCAAAAAATGGTAATAACCAACAAAAATTTCCCACATTTTCTCCCTTGGAAACTGACCCAGGTGATTTCTAAGAGGCAATAAACCTTAAGCAGTCCCTTAAACTCTTGAAATCAGTATTCCAGTACCTTATTGGATGCCTTGATTCAGTAGGAATGATTCTTAACAAGTTTAATAAAAAAACGTCTTGGGGAACTAAGCTATCATTTCCATCTGCACAAATGTCATTCTCTTGCGAGAAGAATCAATTTTGTGTGGAGATAATGTATCTACAAAGACCCTATGTAAATGATAACACAAAACTTGTTTAGAACATTTTATTCTATAATAAAATGGCTATTTGGGGCATCATTTGCAAAAAATGGCAATAACAAACAAAAATTTCCAACATTTTCTCCCTTGGAAACTGACCCAGGTGATTTCTAAGAGGCAATAAACCTTAAGCAAATCCCTTAAACTCTTGAAATCAATATTCCAGTACCTTATGTGATGCCTTGATTCAGTCGGAATGATTCTGAACAAGTTTAATTAAAAACTCCTCGCAGAACTAAGCTATCATTTCCATGTGCACAAATGTCATTCTTTTGCGAGAAGAATCACTTTTATGTAGAGACAGTGTATCTACAAAGACCCTATGTAAATGATAACACAAAACTTGATTAAAACATGTTAGTTTATAATAGAATGGCTATTTGGGGCATTGTTTGCAAAAAATTGGCAATAACCAAAAAAAATTTCCCACATTTTCTCCCTTGGAAACTGACCCAGGTGATTTCTAAGAGGCAATAAACCTTAAGCAACCCCTTAAACGCTTGAAATCAGTATTCCAGTACCTTATGTGATGTCTTAATTCAGTCGGAATGATTCTGAACAAGTTTAATAAAAAACTCCTCGGGGAACTAAGCTATCATTTCCATCTGCACATATGTCATTCTCTTGCGAAAAGAATCAATTTTGTGTGGAGATAATGTATCTACAAAGACCCTATGTAAATGATAACACAAAACTTGATTAAAACATGTTATTCTATAATAGAATGGCTATTTGGGGCATTATTTGCAAAAAATGGAAATAACCAACAAAAATTTCTCACATTTTCTCCCTTGGAAACTGACCCAGGTGATTTCTAAGAGGCAATAAACCTTAAGCAACCCCTTAAACGCTTGAAATCAATATTCCAGTACCTTATGTGATGCCTTGATTCAGTCGGAATGATTCTGAACAAGTTTAATAAAAAAAATCCTCGGAGAACTAAGCTATCATTTCCATGTGCACAAATGTCATTCTTTTGCGAAAAGAATCACTTTTATGTGGAGACAGTGTATCAGCAAGGACCTTTTGTAAATGATATCACGAAACTTGATTAAAACATGTTAGTCTATAATAGAATGGCTATTTGAGACATTGTTTGCAAAAAATTGGCAATAACCAACAAAAATTTATCACATTTTCTCCCTTGGAAACTGACCCAGGTGATTTCTAAGAGGCAATAAACCTTAAGCAGTCCCTTAAACTCTTGAAATCAGTATTCCAGTACCTTATTTGATGCCTTGATTCAGTCGGAATGATTCTGAATAAGTTTAATAAAAAAAATCCTCGGAGAACTAAGCTATCATTTTCATCTGCACAAATGTCATTCTCTTGCGAAAAAAATCAATTTTGTGTGGAGATAATGTATCTACAAAGACTCTATGCAAATGATAACACAAAACTTGTTTAAAACATTTTAGTCTATAATAGAATGGCTATTTGAGACATTGTTTGCAAAAAATTGGCAATAACCAACAAAAATTTATCACATTTTCTCCCTTGGAAACTGACCCAGGTGATTTCTAAGAGGCAATAAACCTTAAGCAGTCCCTTAAACTCTTGAAATCAATATTCCAGTACCTTATGTGATGCCTTGATTCAGTAGGAATGATTCTGAACAAGTTTAATAAAAAAAATCCTCGGAGAACTAAGCTATCATTTCCATCTGCACAAATGTCATTCTCTTGCGAGAAGAATCAATTTTGTGTGGAGATAATGTATCTACAAAGACCCTATGTAAATGATAACACAAAACTTGTTTAGAACATTTTATTCTATAATAAAATGGCTATTTGGGGCATCATTTGCAAAAAATGGCAATAACAAACAAAAATTTCCAACATTTTCTCCCTTGGAAACTGACCCAGGTGATTTCTAAGAGGCAATAAACCTTAAGCAAATCCCTTAAACTCTTGAAATCAATATTCCAGTACCTTATGTGATGCCTTGATTCAGTCGGAATGATTCTGAACAAGTTTAATTAAAAACTCCTCGCAGAACTAAGCTATCATTTCCATGTGCACAAATGTCATTCTTTTGCGAGAAGAATCACTTTTATGTAGAGACAGTGTATCTACAAAGACCCTATGTAAATGATAACACAAAACTTGATTAAAACATGTTAGTTTATAATAGAATGGCTATTTGGGGCATTGTTTGCAAAAAATTGGCAATAACCAAAAAAAATTTCCCACATTTTCTCCCTTGGAAACTGACCCAGGTGATTTCTAAGAGGCAATAAACCTTAAGCAACCCCTTAAACGCTTGAAATCAGTATTCCAGTACCTTATGTGATGTCTTAATTCAGTCGGAATGATTCTGAACAAGTTTAATAAAAAACTCCTCGGGGAACTAAGCTATCATTTCCATCTGCACATATGTCATTCTCTTGCGAAAAGAATCAATTTTGTGTGGAGATAATGTATCTACAAAGACCCTATGTAAATGATAACACAAAACTTGATTAAAACATGTTATTCTATAATAGAATGGCTATTTGGGGCATTATTTGCAAAAAATGGAAATAACCAACAAAAATTTCTCACATTTTCTCCCTTGGAAACTGACCCAGGTGATTTCTAAGAGGCAATAAACCTTAAGCAACCCCTTAAACGCTTGAAATCAATATTCCAGTACCTTATGTGATGCCTTGATTCAGTCGGAATGATTCTGAACAAGTTTAATAAAAAAAATCCTCGGAGAACTAAGCTATCATTTCCATGTGCACAAATGTCATTCTTTTGCGAAAAGAATCACTTTTATGTGGAGACAGTGTATCAGCAAGGACCTTTTGTAAATGATATCACGAAACTTGATTAAAACATGTTAGTCTATAATAGAATGGCTATTTGAGACATTGTTTGCAAAAAATTGGCAATAACCAACAAAAATTTATCACATTTTCTCCCTTGGAAACTGACCCAGGTGATTTCTAAGAGGCAATAAACCTTAAGCAGTCCCTTAAACTCTTGAAATCAGTATTCCAGTACCTTATTTGATGCCTTGATTCAGTCGGAATGATTCTGAATAAGTTTAATAAAAAAAATCCTCGGAGAACTAAGCTATCATTTTCATCTGCACAAATGTCATTCTCTTGCGAAAAAAATCAATTTTGTGTGGAGATAATGTATCTACAAAGACTCTATGCAAATGATAACACAAAACTTGTTTAAAACATTTTAGTCTATAATAGAATGGCTATTTGAGACATTGTTTGCAAAAAATTGGCAATAACCAACAAAAATTTATCACATTTTCTCCCTTGGAAACTGACCCAGGTGATTTCTAAGAGGCAATAAACCTTAAGCAGTCCCTTAAACTCTTGAAATCAATATTCCAGTACCTTATGTGATGCCTTGATTCAGTAGGAATGATTCTGAACAAGTTTAATAAAAAAAATCCTCGGAGAACTAAGCTATCATTTCCATCTGCACAAATGTCATTCTCTTGCGAAAAGAATCACTTTTATGTGGAGACAGTGTATCAGCAAGGACCTTTTGTAGATGATAACACAAAACTTGTTTAGAACATTTTATTCTATAATAGAATGGCTATTTGGGGCATTATTTGCAAAAAATGGAAATAACCAACAAAAATTTCTCACATTTTCTTCCTTGGAAACTGACCCAGGTGATTTCTAAGAGGCAAAAAACCTTAAGCAGTCCCTTAAACTCTTGAAATCAATATTCCAGTACCTTATTTGATGCCTTGATTCAGTCGGAATGATTCTGAATAAGTTTAATAAAAAAAATCCTCGGAGAACTAAGCTATCATTTTCATCTGCACAAATGTCATTCTCTTGCGAAAAAAATCAATTTTGTGTGGAGATAATGTATCTACAAAGACTCTATGCAAATGATAACACAAAACTTGTTTAAAACATTTTAGTCTATAATAGAATGGCTATTTGAGACATTGTTTGCAAAAAATTGGCAATAACCAACAAAAATTTATCACATTTTCTCCCTTGGAAACTGACCCAGGTGATTTCTAAGAGGCAATAAACCTTAAGCAGTCCCTTAAACTCTTGAAATCAATATTCCAGTACCTTATGTGATGCCTTGATTCAGTAGGAATGATTCTGAACAAGTTTAATAAAAAAAATCCTCGGAGAACTAAGCTATCATTTCCATCTGCACAAATGTCATTCTCTTGCGAAAAGAATCACTTTTATGTGGAGACAGTGTATCAGCAAGGACCTTTTGTAGATGATAACACAAAACTTGTTTAGAACATTTTATTCTATAATAGAATGGCTATTTGGGGCATTATTTGCAAAAAATGGCAATAACCAACAAAAATTTCCAACATTTTCTCCCTTGGAAACTGACCCAGGTGATTTCTAAGAGGCAATAAACCTTAAGCAGTCCCTTAAACTCTTGAAATCAGTATTCCAGTACCTTATGTGATGCCTTGATTCAGTAGGAATGATTCTGAACAAGTTTAATAAAAAAAATCCTCGGAGAACTAAGCTATCATTTTCATCTGCACAAATGTCATTCTCTTGCGAAAAGAATCACTTTTATGTGGAGACAGTGTATCTACAAAGACCCTATGTAAATGATATCACGAAACTTGATTAAAACATGTTAGTCTATAATAGAATGGCTATTTGGGACATTATTTGCAAAAAATGGAAATAACCAACAAAAATTTCTCACATTTTCTTCCTTGGAAACTGACCCAGGTGATTTCTAAGAGGCAAAAAACCTTAAGCAGTCCCTTAAACTCTTGAAATCAATATTCCAGTACCTTATGTGATGCCTTGATTCAGTCGGAATGATTCTGAACAAGTTTAATAAAAAAATCCTCGCAGAACTAAGCTATCATTTCCATCTGCACAAATGTCATTCTTTTGCGAAAAGAATCAATTTTGTGTGGAGATAATGTATCTACAAAGACCCTATGTAAATGATAACACAAAACTTGTTTAAAACATTTTAGTCTACAATAGAATGGCTATTTGAGACATTGTTTGCAAAAAATTGGCAATAACCAACAAAAATTTCTCACATTTTCTTCCTTGGAAACTGACCCAGGTGATTTCTAAGAGGCAAAAAACCTTAAGCAGTCCCTTAAACTCTTGAAATCAATATTCCAGTACCTTATGTGATGCCTTGATTCAGTCGGAATGATTCTGAACAAGTTTAATAAAAAAAATCCTCGGAGAACTAAGCTATCATTTTCATCTGCACATATGTCATTCTCTTGCGAAAAGAATCAATTTTGTGTGGAGATAATGTATCTACAAAGACCCTATGTAAATGATAACACAAAACTTGTTTAAAACATTTTAGTCTATAATAGAATGGCTATTTGAGACATTGTTTGCAAAAAATTGGCAATAACCAACAAAAATTTATCACATTTTCTCCCTTGGAAACTGACCCAGGTGATTTCTAAGAGGCAATAAACCTTAAGCAGTCCCTTAAACTCTTGAAATCAATATTCCAGTACCTTATGTGATGCCTTGATTCAGTAGGAATGATTCTGAACAAGTTTAATAAAAAAAATCCTCGGAGAACTAAGCTATCATTTTCATCTGCACAAATGTCATTCTTTTGCGAAAAGAATCACTTTTATGTGGAGACAGTGTATCAGCAAGGACCTTTTGTAGATGATAACACGAAACTTGATTAAAACATGTTAGTTTATAATAGAATGGCTATTTGGGGCATTGTTTGCAAAAAATTGGCAATAACCAAAAAAAATTTCCCACATTTTCTCCCTTGGAAACTGACCCAGGTGATTTCTAAGAGGCAATAAACCTTAAGCAACCCCTTAAACGCTTGAAATCAATATTCCAGTACCTTATGTGATGCCTTGATTCAGTCGGAATGATTCTGAACAAGTTTAATAAAAAAAATCCTCGGAGAACTAAGCTATCATTTCCATCTGCACAAATGTCATTCTCTTGCGAAAAGAATCACTTTTATGTGGAGACAGTGTATCAGCAAGGACCTTTTGTAGATGATAACACAAAACTTGTTTAGAACATTTTATTCTATAATAGAATGGCTATTTGGGGCATTATTTGCAAAAAATAGCAATAACCAACAAAAATTTCCAACATTTTCTCCCTTGGAAACTGACCCAGGTGATTTCTAAGAGGCAATAAACCTTAAGCAGTCCCTTAAACTCTTGAAATCAGTATTCCAGTACCTTATGTGATGCCTTGATTCAGTAGGAATGATTCTGAACAAGTTTAATAAAAAAAATCCTCGGAGAACTAAGCTATCATTTTCATCTGCACAAATGTCATTCTCTTGCGAAAAGAATCACTTTTATGTGGAGACAGTGTATCTACAAAGACCCTATGTAAATGATATCACGAAACTTGATTAAAACATGTTAGTCTATAATAGAATGGCTATTTGGGACATTATTTGCAAAAAATGGAAATAACCAACAAAAATTTCTCACATTTTCTTCCTTGGAAACTGACCCAGGTGATTTCTAAGAGGCAAAAAACCTTAAGCAGTCCCTTAAACTCTTGAAATCAATATTCCAGTACCTTATGTGATGCCTTGATTCAGTCGGAATGATTCTGAACAAGTTTAATAAAAAAAATCCTCGGAGAACTAAGCTATCATTTTCATCTGCACATATGTCATTCTCTTGCGAAAAGAATCAATTTTGTGTGGAGATAATGTATCTACAAAGACCCTATGTAAATGATAACACAAAACTTGTTTAAAACATTTTAGTCTATAATAGAATGGCTATTTGAGACATTGTTTGCAAAAAATTGGCAATAACCAACAAAAATTTCTCACATTTTCTCCCTTGGAAACTGACCCAGGTGATTTCTAAGAGGCAATAAACCTTAAGCAGTCCCTTAAACTCTTGAAATCAATATTCCAGTACCTTATGTGATGCCTTGATTCAGTCGGAATGATTCTGAACAAGTTTAATAAAAAAAATCCTCGGAGAACTAAGCTATCATTTTCATCTGCACATATGTCATTCTCTTGCGAAAAGAATCAATTTTGTGTGGAGATAATGTATCTACAAAGACCCTATGTAAATGATAACACAAAACTTGTTTAAAACATTTTAGTCTATAATAGAATGGCTATTTGAGACATTGTTTGCAAAAAATTGGCAATAACCAACAAAAATTTCTCACATTTTCTCCCTTGGAAACTGACCCAGGTGATTTCTAAGAGGCAATAAACCTTAAGCAGTCCCTTAAACTCTTGAAATCAATATTCCAGTACCTTATGTGATGCCTTGATTCAGTAGGAATGATTCTGAACAAGTTTAATAAAAAAAATCCTCGGAGAACTAAGCTATCATTTTCATCTGCACAAATGTCATTCTTTTGCGAAAAGAATCACTTTTATGTGGAGACAGTGTATCAGCAAGGACCTTTTGTAGATGATAACACGAAACTTGATTAAAACATGTTAGTTTATAATAGAATGGCTATTTGGGGCATTGTTTGCAAAAAATTGGCAATAACCAAAAAAAATTTCCCACATTTTCTCCCTTGGAAACTGACCCAGGTGATTTCTAAGAGGCAATAAACCTTAAGCAACCCCTTAAACGCTTGAAATCAATATTCCAGTACCTTATGTGATGCCTTGATTCAGTCAGAATGATTCTGAACAAGTTTAATAAAAAAAATCCTCGGAGAACTAAGCTATCATTTCCATCTGCACAAATGTCATTCTCTTGCGAAAAGAATCACTTTTATGTGGAGACAGTGTATCTACAAAGACCCTATGTAAATGATAACACGAGACTTGATTAAAACATTTAGTCTATAATAGAATGGCTATTTGGGGCATTATTTGCAAAAAATGGCAATAACCAACAAAAATTTCTCACATTTTCTTCCTTGGAAACTGACCCAGGTGATTTCTAAGAGGCAAAAAACCTTAAGCAGTCCCTTAAACTCTTGAAATCAATATTCCAGTACCTTATTTGATGCCTTGATTCAGTCGGAATGATTCTGAACAAGTTTAATAAAAAAACTTCTTGGGGAACTAAGCTATCATTTCCATCTGCACAAATGTCATTCTCTTGCGAAAAGAATCAATTTTGTGTGGAGATAATGTATCTACAAAGACCCTAGGTAAATGATATCACGAAACTTGATTAAAACATGTTAGTCTATAATAGAATGGCTATTTCAGACATTGTTTGCAAAAAATGGCAATAACCAACAAGAATTTCCCACATTTTCTCCCTTGGAAACTGACCCAGGTGATTTCTAAGAGGCAATAAACCTTAAGCAGTCCCTTAAACTCTTGAAATCAATATTCCAGTACCTTATGTGATGCCTTGATTCAGTCGGAATGATTCTGAACAAGTTTAATAAAAAAACTCCTCGCAGAACTAAGCTATCATTTCCATGTGCACAAATGTCATTCTTTTGCGAGAAGAATCAATTTTGTGTGGAGATAATGTATCTACAAAGACCCTATGTAAATGATAACACGAAACTTGATTAAAACATTTTAGTCTATAATAGAATGGCTATTTGGGGCATTATTTGCAAAAAATGGCAATAACCAACAAAAATTTCCCACATTTTCTCCCTTGGAAACTGACCCAGGTGATTTCTAAGAGGCAAAAAACCTTAAGCAACCCCTTAAACGCTTGAAATCAATATTCCAGTACCTTATTTGATGCCTTGATTCAGTCGGAATGATTCTGAACAAGTTTAATAAAAAAACTTCTTGGGGAACTAAGCTATCATTTCCATCTGCACAAATGTCATTCTCTTGCGAAAAGAATCAATTTTGTGTGGAGATAATGTATCTACAAAGACCCTAGGTAAATGATATCACGAAACTTGATTAAAACATGTTAGTTTATAATAGAATGGCTATTTCAGACATTGTTTGCAAAAAATGGCAATAACCAACAAGAATTTCCCACATTTTCTCCCTTGGAAACTGACCCAGGTGATTTCTAAGAGGCAATAAACCTTAAGCAGTCCCTTAAACTCTTGAAATCAATATTCCAGTACCTTATGTGATGCCTTGATTCAGTCGGAATGATTCTGAACAAGTTTAATAAAAAAACTTCTTGGGGAACTAAGCTATCATTTCCATCTGCACAAATGTCATTCTCTTGCGAAAAGAATCAATTTTGTGTGGAGATAATGTATCTACAAAGACCCTATGTAAATGATAACACAAAACTTGTTTAAGACATTTTAGTCTATAATAGAATGGCTATTTGGGGCATTATTTGCAAAAAATGGCAATAACCAACAAAAATTTCCCACATTTTCTCCCTTGGAAACTGACCCAGGTGATTTCTAAGAGGCTATAAACCTTAAGCAACCCCTTAAACGCCTGAAATCAATATTCCAGTACCTTATTTGATGCCTTGATTCAGTCGGAATGATTCTGAACAAGTTTAATAAAAAAAATCCTCGGAGAACTAAGCTATCATTTCCATCTGCACAAATGTCATTCTCTTGCGAGAAGAATCAATTTTATGTGGAGATAATGTATCTACAAAGACCCTATGTAAATGATAACACAAAACTTGTTTAGAACATTTTAGTCTATAATGGAATGGCTATTTGAGACATTGTTTGCAAAAAATGGCAATAACCAACAAAAATTTCCAACATTTTCTCCCTTGGAAACTGACCCAGGTGATTTCTAAGAGGCAATAAACCTTAAGCAAATCCCTTAAACTCTTGAAATCAATATTCCAGTACCTTATGTGATGCCTTGATTCAGTCGGAATGATTCTGAACAAGTTTAATAAAAAACTCCTCGCAGAACTAAGCTATCATTTCCATGTGCACAAATGTCATTCTTTTGCGAGAAGAATCAATTTTGTGTGGAGATAATGTATCTACAAAGACCCTATGTAAATGATAACACGAAACTTGATTAAAACATTTAGGTTTAGGTTTTAAGGGAGTTATTTGGGCCTACTGGCCTAACCCTACGGCGGGGATCTAACTACCAATAAAAGCTACGTACTTTTATGCTATTTAGCTATTCTATTATGTTCCATTATGATATTTTAATTTCATTGGTATTTGACAAGATCCTCCGAAGCTGGTTGGTCAAACTATAATCTCTTGATCATTTCCAGTATTTCCCAAAATCCTGTCTTTTCTGATACAATCCACAATCAAATTAACAAAACACAAATCATGCAAAAAGTAAAGATAATCTCACGGGTGTCCAGATCACGTTTCCAGCTGCTTTTTCACTGAAGATTTATTATGATATGGCTTTCTATTATGTTCCTGTTCAAGATTTTCACGGCTTTGTTCATTCTTATCTGGATTCTGCACTTTGGATGGCCTGTTTTTTTCTTATGTTGGTTTTTGGACGATCCTATATATGTTTCAAGTTGTTTGAGGGTAATTGAAGATGATTTGAGTTTGGGAGGTTGAAGGGGAGTATAGATGATGAAGTTTCCTGCTGCTTTTGATATGTTTTCACGATTTTTGAAGATTTTGCTTCTTGCAGTTGAAGTTGCCGATGGTCTTAGTGAGTGCTGGGGGGCCTCCTTTGAGCTGACTTGTGCTGTTTTTGTGTTATTCTATAGGTTGGCTGTTCGTTATTGCTGTTCCAGGTGAAGGATGTTGATATTTTGTCAGGATGGAAGAATTTCGTTTATTTGCTCCAGCAGTTGAATATAGTCCATTGGGTTCATTCCTCTTCCTCCAGCTGTTATTCTTGACGTTTCTCTCAGGGCTTTAGGTGATATTCTGGTTGTTGTGTTTTCTGTGGGTTGATTGTGGATGTTGTATCTTGGTCGAAGGATGGGTGTTATTGGTCTTCTTCTCGTGTCCAGGCTCCTGTTCATATCCAAGTCCAAGTCAGTGTTCCTGTTCAAGTCCAGGTTCATGTTCATGCTCCTGTTCGTGTCCAAGTTCCTGTTCAAGTGTTGATTCCTGTCCAAGTGTTCTTCTGGTTCCTGGTTTCCTGCGCAGTTTGAAGGTTGGTTCTCATTTTCAGGGAGGTGGGTAAAGTGGGATGGTGGCGGGTCCTCAGGCGGCACTGGTTCTTCTCCTAGTAACGCAAGCGCTTCATAGTAGTATATAGGTTTTGCTGTTGGTGGTGGAGATGGGTTTTGGAGTTGGTATTCTCTCAACGCTGTTAGTTCCTTGTCTATGATATCCTTTGCTGCGGATTTGTGGTTTTCTTGACGCTTTTTTATTATATTGACAAGGTCCAAGTCATCTTCTTCAAGTTGAAAGTCAAAGCTGTCGATTCTATCTATGGTTCTCTTTAGCCTTCTTGATATCTTTGTTAAGGCTTTTGTTATCTTCACGTTGGATGGCCAGTTTTCTACATTATATATGGCTGGAGCTATTACTAGCGCTCTTGCCAAGTTGATTCTTGTTTTCTTTTGGATGTTTGAGGAAGATAATATATCTCTGAACCTGTTGATATGACTGTGAGCTTCATTTAACTTTTTGGAAATAGCATCAGCGTTAATACCTTGTGGATCAAAGATAGCTCCAAGATACTTGTACTTTGTCACAGCTTCAATTGTTTCTCCTGCTACTTCAACATTGTTTGTTCTGGGTTGGATTTTGTCGTGTATGATCGTTCTACTGTCAGTAACAGCTAAAGTCCCAGCTCTACTTCTGTTGCGTGTTCCATCACAAAACTTTGAGCTTTTGTGACACTTTAGTGACGTTTTTGAGTGAAAATATCTATCACAACGTTCGCAGTGGAAGTTGGTCAATATTCTATTTATATCTACGTCTGGGATTTTATCAACCAAGCTGTAACCTTCGTTTGTGAGCATAACTTTTGTCTTGCTAACATTAATTTTTAGGCCCGTGCTTTGCTGAAGATTCTGCAGTTGTGCTAAGAAACTGATCATTTCTTCATCGTTCCTTATTAGTATTACCAAGTCGTCTGCAAAAGCAAAGTATCTGAGGGTTTGGTTGTGTAAGCTGGTGCCTTGTAAGGTATTATTTTTTATTCTCTTCATTATAGAGTCAAGACAGAGGATAAAGATGCTTGGGGATAAACTATCTCCTTGGAGTACACCTCTCTTTATATTTACTAAACTACTTTTTTCTCCGCTGTCTGAAACGAAGACTTTGGTTTTGTCGTAGAGGATGGTGATAAGTTTGATGAGTTTTCTTGGTACGTGATGTTCTTCTAAAGCTAGTTTCATGAATTTATGCGAAATACTATCAAAGGCTTTCGCAAAGTCTATGAAAAGAATTCGAAGATATATTTTCTGTTTCAGAGTTTCCTTTATGATTGTATCAAGTGCTTCAATTTTCTGTATCGTTGAGCGGCTGTTTCTGAATCCTGCTTGATAATCTGGAAGTTTATTCAGTATTGGTGCAATTCTATTGTTGATGATTTTTGTGAGAAGTTTAAAGTGAGAGTTCAATAGTGTGATTGGTCTATAGTTTGAAGGGTCGTTTTTACTTCCCTTCTGTTTGTATAGATACACTACTTTGCCTCTACAGATTTTTCTCATCTTTTTAGACTTGAACGCATCTAGCCTGAAAAAAGATTGGGTTTCTCTAACAGCATGTTCTTGAACTATTTCGACATGCTTCAGGACCTCGTTTCTCATGTTGTCTGGTCCTGGAGCTTTATTATTCTTTAGGGTTTTGATGCATTCTTTGACTTCATCTGCTTTTGGAGGATGAATGTTTATGCTGTTTGAAGGAGCCGGTGCAAGTATTGGAGTTTGGTAATGTCGTATTTGGTTTTCCGTCAATAAGTTCGTTGGAAGTGGTAGATTTTGTTGCTTCTCTAAATATTCTTTTAGTATCTGAATACGACCTGCGGTTCCCACCAACTTCCCAGCTGTATTCTTGGTTATTTTACCGAACTGTTTACGGACTGGTTTTACCTTCTTTATCAGTTGATACCCGGTTCTCGTATTGTTGCTTTGGAATGCAGTTTCTATTTCAGACGCTATTCTCTCCAACCAGTTGTTGTAGTCTTCTTTAGCTGATCTTTTTACTTCGTTTGTAATTCTTTTCTTCTCCTCAGGATTTAGGTTGTTCCAGTTGGCTCGTTTGTACCTCATCAAAGACATGGTTTGTTCCGAGTTCTGGTGTTCAGGAGGGTTGTACTTGACTTCTGGGAGATGTTTCTTCATGATGGATGGAATTGAGTAGGTTAGAGTAAGGTAGGTGTCTGTTAGTGTGTCATTTAGTTCAAGTGCCTCCTTGAGATCACTACTTATTTTCTCTTGTAGCGCTGCGTTGGACTTTAACACACTGTAGTCCAGCTGTAATCTGGGTCTCTTCTTCGATGTATGATTCTGATGTAAGTTCACTCTTATTGAAAGAGCTAGATGATCGAAGTTTTTCTTCATCCACAGGTTGTATGCTATGGCTGAAGATATTTTGAAGCCAGTTATTGCAGGTACATGGTTCGTAACTACATAGTCAATTTCGGATGCCCCCCCACTATTTGACCTTGGCATAAATGTAGCATGTTTCCTAGAGCCTTTCTTGCCGGTAACAGTTAAATGGTTGTAGATTGTTAGGTCTTTTTCTTTCAAAAACTCCACTAACAGTTTACCATTAGCATTTGTACGATGAGAGAGCCCTAATTTTCCTTCTACATTTAACTCTTTTCTTGAAACTTGTGCATTAAAATCACCACAAATGAGAACCAACCTTCTCTTGTTCACTCCATTCAGCTTTGACTTGAGCTCCTTCAGGTACTTCTTGTAGGCTTCTTGACCGTGACCGCAGTGAGGCGCGTAAGTGTTAACCAAAATGAGACTTCTTTTTCCACCTAGTTTGACAACCAGCTTCAGGATCCTGTCGCTTCTTCCGTATTAAAACATTTTAGTCTATAATAGAATGGCTATTTGGGGCATTATTTGCAAAAAATGGCAATAACCAACAAAAATTTCCAACATTTTCTTCCTTGGAAACTGACCCAGGTGATTTCTAAGAGGCAATAAACCTTAAGCAAATCCCTTAAACTCTTGAAATCAATATTCCAGTACCTTATGTGACGCCTTGATTCAGTCGGAATGATTCTGAACAAGTTTAATAAAAAAACTTCTTGGGGAACTAAGCTATCATTTCCATCTGCACAAATGTCATTCTCTTGCGAAAAGAATCAATTTTGTGTGGAGATAATGTATCTACAAAGACCCTATGTAAATGATATCACGAAACTTGATTAAAACATGTTAGTCTATAATAGAATGGCTATTTGGGACATTATTTGCAAAAAATGGAAATAACCAACAAAAATTTCTCACATTTTCTTCCTTGGAAACTGACCCAGGTGATTTCTAAGAGGCAAAAAACCTTAAGCAGTCCCTTAAACTCTTGAAATCAATATTCCAGTACCTTATGTGATGCCTTGATTCAGTCGGAATGATTCTGAACAAGTTTAATAAAAAAAATCCTCGGAGAACTAAGCTATCATTTCCATGTGCACAAATGTCATTCTTTTGCGAAAAGAATCAATTTTGTGTGGAGATAATGTATCTACAAAGACCCTATGTAAATGATAACACAAAACTTGATTAAAACATTTTAGTCTATGATAGAATGGCTATTTGGGGCATTATTTGCAAAAAATGGCAATAACCAACAAAAATTTCCCACATTTTCTCCCTTGGAAACTGACCCAGGTGATTTCTAAGAGGCAATAAACCTTAAGCAGTCCCTTAAACTCTTGAAATCAGTATTCCAGTACCTTATTTGATGCCTTGATTCAGTAGGAATGATTCTGAACAAGTTTAATAAAAAACTCCTCGCAGAACTAAGCTATCATTTCCATGTGCACAAATGTCATTCTTTTGCGAGAAGAATCAATTTTGTGTGGAGATAATGTATCTACAAAGACCCTATGTAAATGATAACACAAAACTTGTTTAGAACATTTTATTCTATAATAGAATGGCTATTTGGGGCATTATTTGCAAAAAATGGCAATAACCAACAAAAATTTCCAACATTTTCTTCCTTGGAAACTGACCCAGGTGATTTCTAAGAGGCAATAAACCTTAAGCAAATCCCTTAAACTCTTGAAATCAATATTCCAGTACCTTATGTGACGCCTTGATTCAGTCGGAATGATTCTGAACAAGTTTAATAAAAAAAATCCTCGGAGAACAAAGCTATCATTTCCATCTGCACAAATGTCATTCTCTTGCGAAAAGAATCAATTTTGTGTGGAGATAATGTATCTACAAAGACTCTATGCAAATGATAACACAAAATTTGATTAAAACATGTTATTCTATAATAGAATGGCTATTTCAGACATTGTTTGCAAAAAATTGGCAATAACCAAAAAAAAATTCCCACATTTTCTCCATTGGAAACTGACCCAGGTGATTTCTAAGAGGCAATAAACCTTAAGCAACCCCTTAAACGCTTGAAATCAATATCCCAGTACCTTATTTGATGCCTTGATTCAGTCGGAATGATTCTGAACAAGTTTAATAAAAAAAATCCTCGGAGAACAAAGCTATCATTTCCATCTGCACAAATGTCATTCTTTTGCGAGAAGAATCAATTTTGTGTGGAGATAATGTATCTACAAAGACCCTATGTAAATGATAACACGAAACTTGATTAAAACATTTTAGTCTATAATAGAATGGCTATTTGGGGCATTATTTGCAAAAAATGGCAATAACCAACAAAAATTTCCCACATTTTCTCCCTTGGAAACTGACCCAGGTGATTTCTAAGAGGCAATAAACCTTAAGCAGTCCCTTAAACTCTTAAAATCAGTATTCCAGTACCTTATTTGATGCCTTGATTCAGTCGGAATGATTCTGAACAAGTTTAATAAAAAAAATCCTCGGGGAACTAAGCTATCATTTCCATCTGCACAAATGTCATTCTCTTGCGAGAAGAATCAATTTTATGTGGAGATAATGTATCTACAAAGACCCTATGTAAATGATAACACAAAACTTGTTTAGAACATTTTATTCTATAATAAAATAGCTATTTGGGGCATTATTTGCAAAAAATGGCAATAACCAACAAAAATTTCCAACATTTTCTCCCTTGGAAACTGACCCAGATGATTTCTAAGAGGCAATAAACCTTAAGCAGTCCCTTAAACTCTTGAAATCAGTATTCCAGTACCTTATGTGATGCCTTGATTCAGTCGGAATGATTCTGAACAAGTTTAATAAAAAAACTTCTTGGGGAACTAAGCTATCATTTCCATCTGCACAAATGTCATTCTCTTGCGAAAAGAATCAATTTTGTGTGGAGATAATGTATCTACAAAGACCCTATGTAAATGATAACACGAGACTTGATTAAAACATTTTAGTCTATAATAGAATGGCTATTTGGGGCATTATTTGCAAAAAATGGCAATAACCAACAAAAATTTCCCACATTTTCTCCCTTGGAAACTGACCCAGGTGATTTCTAAGAGGCAATAAACCTTAAGCAGTCCCTTAAACTCTTGAAATCAGTATTCCAGTACCTTATTTGATGCCTTGATTCAGTAGGAATGATTCTGAACAAGTTTAATAAAAAACTCCTCGGGGAACTAAGCTATCATTTCCATCTGCACAATTGTCATTCTCTTGCGAAAAGAATCACTTTTATGTGGAGACAGTGTATCTACAAAGACCCTATGTAAATGATAACACGAGACTTGATTAAAACATTTTAGTCTATAATAGAATGGCTATTTGGGGCATTATTTGCAAAAAATGGCAATAACCAACAAAAATTTCCCACATTTTCTCCCTTGGAAACTGACCCAGGTGATTTCTAAGAGGCAGTAAACCTTAAGCAGTCCCTTAAACTCTTGAAATCAGTTTTCCAGTACCTTATTTGATGCCTTGATTCAGTAGGAATGATTCTGAACAAATTTAATAAAAAAACGTCTTGGGGAACTAAGCTATCATTTCCATCTGCACAAATGTCATTCTTTTGCGAGAAGAATCAATTTTGTGTGGAGAAAATGTATCTACAAAGACCCTATGTAAATGATAACACGAAACTTGATTAAAACATTTTAGTCTATAATAGAATGGCTATTTGGGGCATTATTTGCAAAAAATGGCAATAACCAACAAAAATTTCCCACATTTTCTCCCTTGGAAACTGACCCAGGTGATTTCTAAGAGGCAATAAACCTTAAGCAACACCTTAAACGCCTGACATCAATATTCCAGTACCTTATTTGATGCCTTGATTCAGTCGGAATGATTCTGAACAAGTTTAATAAAAAAAATCCTCGGAGAACTAAGCTATCATTTCCATGTGCACAAATGTCATTCTTTTGCGAGAAGAATCAATTTTGTGTGGAGATAATGTATCTACAAAGACCCTATGTAAATGATAACACGAGACTTGATTAAAACATGTTATTCTATAATAGAATGGCTATTTCAGACATTGTTTGCAAAAAATTGGCAATAACCAAAAAAAATTTCCCACATTTTCTCCCTTGGAAACTGACCCAGGTGATTTCTAAGAGGCAATAAACCTTAAGCAGTCCCTTAAACTCTTAAAATCAGTATTCCAGTACCTTATTTGATGCCTTGATTCAGTAGGAATGATTCTGAACAAGTTTAATAAAAAAACGTCTTGGGGAACTAAGCTATCATTTCCATCTGCACAAATGTCATTCTCTTGCGAAAAGAATCACTTTTATGTGGAGACAGTGTATCTACAAAGACCCTATGTAAATGATAACACGAAACTTGATTAAAACATTTTAGTCTATAATAGAATGGCTATTTGGGGCATTATTTGCAAAAAATGGCAATAACCAACAAAAATTTCCCACATTTTCTCCCTTGGAAACTGACCCAGGTGATTTCTAAGAGGCAATAAACCTTAAGCAGTCCCTTAAACTCTTGAAATCAGTATTCCAGTACCTTATTTGATGCCTTGATTCAGTAGGAATGATTCTGAACAAGTTTAATAAAAAAACGTCTTGGGGAACTAAGCTATCATTTCCATCTGCACAAATGTCATTCTCTTGCGAAAAGAATCAATTTTGTGTGGAGATAATGTATCTACAAAGACCCTATGTAAATGATAACACGAGACTTGATTAAAACATTTTAGTCTATAATAGAATGGCTATTTGGGGCATTATTTGCAAAAAATGGCAATAACCAACAAAAATTTCCCACATTTTCTCCCTTGGAAACTGACCCAGGTGATTTCTAAGAGGCAATAAACCTTAAGCAGTCCCTTAAACTCTTAAAATCAGTATTCCAGTACCTTATTTGATGCCTTGATTCAGTAGGAATGATTCTGAACAAGTTTAATAAAAAACTCCTCGGGGAACTAAGCTATCATTTCCATCTGCACAATTGTCATTCTCTTGCGAAAAGAATCACTTTTATGTGGAGACAGTGTATCTACAAAGACCCTATGTAAATGATAACACGAGACTTGATTAAAACATTTTAGTCTATAATAGAATGGCTATTTGGGGCATTATTTGCAAAAAATGGCAATAACCAACAAAAATTTCCCACATTTTCTCCCTTGGAAACTGACCCAGGTGATTTCTAAGAGGCAATAAACCTTAAGCAGTCCCTTAAACTCTTGAAATCAGTATTCCAGTACCTTATTTGATGCCTTGATTCAGTCGGAATGATTCTGAACAAGTTTAATAAAAAAACGTCTTGGGGAACTAAGCTATCATTTCCATCTGCACAAATGTCATTCTTTTGCGAGAAGAATCAATTTTGTGTGGAGATAATGTATCTACAAAGACCCTATGTAAATGATAACACGAAACTTGATTAAAACATTTTAGTCTATAATAGAATGGCTATTTGGGGCATTATTTGCAAAAAATGGCAATAACCAACAAAAATTTCCCACATTTTCTCCCTTGGAAACTGACCCAGGTGATTTCTAAGAGGCAATAAACCTTAAGCAACACCTTAAACGCCTGACATCAATATTCCAGTACCTTATTTGATGCCTTGATTCAGTCGGAATGATTCTGGGTAAGAACATAAAAAATCATAAGAGAACTAAGCTCTCATACCATATTGCACAAATGTCATTAAAAGGAAAAGATCAATTACTGTGTGGAGATAATATATCTACAAAGACCCTAAATAAATAACACGAGACTTGATTAAAACATTTTAGTCTATGTCCTTTTGGGGCATTATTTGCAAAAATGTAATAACCAACAAAATTTCACATTTTCTCCTTGAAGCAGCCAGGATTTCTAAGAGGTATCATGGCAGTGCTTAAACAAATCAATATTCCAGTACCTTATGTGATGCCTTGATTCAGTAGGAATGATTCTGAACAAGTTTAATAAAAAAAATCCTCGGAGAACTAAGCTATCATTTCCATCTGCACAAATGTCATTCTCTTGCGAAAAGAATCACTTTTATGTGGAGACAGTGTATCAGCAAGGACCTTTTGTAGATGATAACACAAAACTTGTTTAGAACATTTTATTCTATAATAGAATGGCTATTTGGGGCATTATTTGCAAAAAATGGAAATAACCAACAAAAATTTCTCACATTTTCTTCCTTGGAAACTGACCCAGGTGATTTCTAAGAGGCAAAAAACCTTAAGCAGTCCCTTAAACTCTTGAAATCAATATTCCAGTACCTTATTTGATGCCTTGATTCAGTCGGAATGATTCTGAATAAGTTTAATAAAAAAAATCCTCGGAGAACTAAGCTATCATTTTCATCTGCACAAATGTCATTCTCTTGCGAAAAAAATCAATTTTGTGTGGAGATAATGTATCTACAAAGACTCTATGCAAATGATAACACAAAACTTGTTTAAAACATTTTAGTCTATAATAGAATGGCTATTTGAGACATTGTTTGCAAAAAATTGGCAATAACCAACAAAAATTTATCACATTTTCTCCCTTGGAAACTGACCCAGGTGATTTCTAAGAGGCAATAAACCTTAAGCAACCCCTTAAACGCTTGAAATCAATATTCCAGTACCTTATGTGATGCCTTGATTCAGTCGGAATGATTCTGAACAAGTTTAATAAAAAAAATCCTCGGAGAACTAAGCTATCATTTCCATCTGCACAAATGTCATTCTCTTGCGAAAAGAATCACTTTTATGTGGAGACAGTGTATCAGCAAGGACCTTTTGTAGATGATAACACAAAACTTGTTTAGAACATTTTATTCTATAATAGAATGGCTATTTGGGGCATTATTTGCAAAAAATAGCAATAACCAACAAAAATTTCCAACATTTTCTCCCTTGGAAACTGACCCAGGTGATTTCTAAGAGGCAATAAACCTTAAGCAGTCCCTTAAACTCTTGAAATCAGTATTCCAGTACCTTATGTGATGCCTTGATTCAGTAGGAATGATTCTGAACAAGTTTAATAAAAAAAATCCTCGGAGAACTAAGCTATCATTTTCATCTGCACAAATGTCATTCTCTTGCGAAAAGAATCACTTTTATGTGGAGACAGTGTATCTACAAAGACCCTATGTAAATGATATCACGAAACTTGATTAAAACATGTTAGTCTATAATAGAATGGCTATTTGGGACATTATTTGCAAAAAATGGAAATAACCAACAAAAATTTCTCACATTTTCTTCCTTAGGCAGCCAGTGTTCTAAGAATAATAAACCTTAAACGTTACTTAAACTCTTGAAATAGGTGTTTCAGTACCTTATTTGATACCTTGATTCAGTAGAATGATTCTGGTGGTTTGTAAAAAAATCCTCAAGAGAACTAAGCTATCATTCCCATATTTTCGTCTCATTCTTTGAAGAATCAATTTTGTGTGGAGATCAATATCTAAAGACCCCTATAAAGTAACACAGACAATTGTGTTTAGTCTATAATGAGATGGCTTTTGGGGCATTATTTGCAAAAAAATGGCAATAACAACAAAATTTCCCGCATTTTCTCCCTTGGAAACTGACCCAGGTGATTTCTAAGAGGCAATAAACCTTAAGCAACCCCTTAAACGCTTGAAATCAATATTCCAGTACCTTATGTGATGCCTTGATTCAGTCGGAATGATTCTGAACAAGTTTAATAAAAAAAATCCTCGGAGAACTAAGCTATCATTTCCATGTGCACAAATGTCATTCTTTTGCGAAAAGAATCACTTTTATGTGGAGACAGTGTATCAGCAAGGACCTTTTGTAAATGATATCACGAAACTTGATTAAAACATGTTAGTCTATAATAGAATGGCTATTTGAGACATTGTTTGCAAAAAATTGGCAATAACCAACAAAAATTTATCACATTTTCTCCCTTGGAAACTGACCCAGGTGATTTCTAAGAGGCAATAAACCTTAAGCAGTCCCTTAAACTCTTGAAATCAGTATTCCAGTACCTTATTTGATGCCTTGATTCAGTCGGAATGATTCTGAATAAGTTTAATAAAAAAAATCCTCGGAGAACTAAGCTATCATTTTCATCTGCACAAATGTCATTCTCTTGCGAAAAAAATCAATTTTGTGTGGAGATAATGTATCTACAAAGACTCTATGCAAATGATAACACAAAACTTGTTTAAAACATTTTAGTCTATAATAGAATGGCTATTTGAGACATTGTTTGCAAAAAATTGGCAATAACCAACAAAAATTTATCACATTTTCTCCCTTGGAAACTGACCCAGGTGATTTCTAAGAGGCAATAAACCTTAAGCAGTCCCTTAAACTCTTGAAATCAATATTCCAGTACCTTATGTGATGCCTTGATTCAGTAGGAATGATTCTGAACAAGTTTAATAAAAAAAATCCTCGGAGAACTAAGCTATCATTTCCATCTGCACAAATGTCATTCTCTTGCGAAAAGAATCACTTTTATGTGGAGACAGTGTATCAGCAAGGACCTTTTGTAGATGATAACACAAAACTTGTTTAGAACATTTTATTCTATAATAGAATGGCTATTTGGGGCATTATTTGCAAAAAATGGAAATAACCAACAAAAATTTCTCACATTTTCTTCCTTG
>JAALGZ010000095.1:0-57079 GCA_015227615.1 Labyrinthula sp. Ha | reverse complement strand
CTAACTTGTAGTCTTCAGTACCATTGGCTGTTTAGGACAGAGGAACTAAATAACTAAGAATTTCGCTAGAAAACCAAAGACTTACTACAACAGGTTAAGAGCCTAAACGAAACGCAGAAATACATGGAACTGTCTCAAAAGTTGAACTACCGTCAAAACTCACAGAAACCAAGAATTACGCCACGTGGGCGAAGAAGATGAAGCTACACTTTCTTCGCACGGTTACTTGGGGGATTGTGACTGGTGCCAGAACTGTACCAGAAGATCCCAAAGATTTGGAAAAGTTTGAGAGACAGGCAGCTGGAGCGTTTAGTGACCTAGTAAGATATGTAGGGGGAGATTTAGAAGATCTTTGTTTAATGTTTGAGAGTGTTCAAGAGGCTTGGAAAGAACTTCAGTTGGTTTGTGCAACTTCTGAAGATGTGAAACTGCAAGAAGCTGAGCGCGAGTTAGAGCAACTTGAAGCTGGACCAGATGTTCTTCTGACAGTAACCAAATTTAAGGTTGCTGTGAAGAAACTGAAGCAGGCAGGGGGGGGGGGGGTGTTTCAAACTCTCAACAGGCTTTGCAGTTGTGTTCCTTGCTACCAGCAGAGTTTAATGAACTAGTTTTGAACATTCGTACAGAAAAGATGTTCAGGAGTGATGACAATTCTTACGACATGGAAAAAATTCTAGTTAAAGTGATGCAAAGAGCTACTGTTTTGAGTAGTCTACGTGACACTAGAGCTGTGCTGAAGGTGCAGGTTACAAGTGCTGCTCCAGCTAAGCAAAGCATTAAGAAGAAAAAGTGCCCGATTTGTAAGAAGGAAGGTCATCTCAAATTTAGATGCCCATGTTGCTGGAACTGTAAGAAAACTGGCCACAAAAGTTTCGACTGCCCTAACAAGAAAAAAGAACAAGTGAAGAAGGTTTGTTCCACCAAGGCAACGGTTGATCTTAGTGGGTTAGGTCTATACGAAAAAACGGAGATTTGATTAATTGGAGCTCATGGTGGTACTCAGAAGTCAAATGAAATCCATTCTTGCTTAGATTCTGGTGCTAGTCTTCATGTGTGCTCAAGAAAAGAGCTAATGACAAACTTAAGATGCCTTAAAGAACCTCTAGTTGTTAAGACGTTGTCAGGATTTATTCTTGTAAATTACATTGGAGACTTTGTAGGATTAACAGAAACTGGATTGAGTATAAGACTTACAAATGTTGCTTTTGATGAGAACTTAAACCAAAACATGATTATTTCCACAGGCTTGTTAGCAGATAAGGGTTGGTCCACTAAGTTTGTGAAGGATCGAGCTGGGATTGTTGATGAAATAAAAACCCATAAGTTGGTTGCTAAAAGAGGTCAAAATAAGCTGTACTGGTTGTCATTTACAGTTAAAACTAATGTTGTGAAACTAGGCTCGACACCTGACGCAACCATGGAGTGGCATCTTAAACTTGGACATCCATCTTACCAGACAATGATGGAGATGCAAAAGCATGGATTGGTTGATGGGCTTCCAAAAGAAAGGTTCAAGAAATGGATTCAATGCCTAGAGTGTGACTTAGGAAAGTTGTCAGAAAAGATGACCCTGGTACGACAAAAGTGCACAAGTTGAAGGCAGCTAGAAGATTTGAAAAGGTTCATGCAGATCTTGTTGGACCGTTGCCAACCGGTAAAGGTGGGTTTAGATTCATGCTAACTCTTGTTGATGACTACACTAAGTACAAGTGGACGTTTTGCATTTGCAAGAAATCACAAGTAACCGAGGTGATTAAGGCTTGGTTAAAGAGGATGAACAATTTGACATCTAGGAAGCTGATCAACTTTAAGACGGATCAAGGAAATGAGTTTGTTAACTCATCACTGAAGGAAGAATTTGAGAACCTGGGAGTAGTTGATGATGTGCCGCCAAAGTACCATCCCTCGATGAATGGGACGGTGGAACGTTGGAATCACTCATTGCAGGATGGCTACAAAGTCCTGCTCATTGACTCTGGATTGACAGCTTATTGCTAGCCTTACGCTGCAAAGGTTTTACTTACTTACACAACAGACAATTTTCTCGTGTAACTCCGGAAGCGAAGACTCCTTTTGAGTTAATATACCTACGAAAACCTCAAGTTAATCATCTCTTTGAGTTTGGAAGGTTGGGTGCAGCTAGACCTGGAAAACAGCAGAAGAAAGGTGAAATGAAAGGAAGAAAGGCAATCTTCTTGGGTTAAAAGGGCAGGGAGTACTTGGTCTACTGGTTAGATACTAAGAAAGTAGGAACTGCACGGTATGGCTGATTTTTCAACCGGGTCATCGAAAATGAAGCAGTATCAGGGAAAACGCATACGGAATTTTGCTTAAGTGAGCCAAATGATATGGATGCCGAGACTGATGCACATCAAGAAGAGGAAAGTGAACCACACCAATTAACTAATGAATCAACGCCTCAGAGTGTGCCAATTGGGCTTATATGGTCAGAAATTGATGCAGGTAACGTAGTTGAAGGGAAACGGGTTCGCAATGCTGTTGGATTTACTGCTAAGGCTCTAGAACTACTCCCCCTAAAAATTTTACACAAATCAGTGGAAGAAAAGATGCAACTGAATGGTTAAAAGCGTACAACCAAGACGTTGAAAGTTTGGAATGCATCGGCGAGTTTGATGTTGTCCAGTTGCGAGATGTTCCTGTCGGTGTGAAACCATTGCCATTGAAAGAGCTGTTCACCATCAAAGACAGTGGAAGAAAGAAAGTTAGACTTGCAGTAAGAGGTGATCTGGTGAAACCTGCTGACGATGAAGACAACTACGCTCCAACAGGTCATTTTGAGATTGTAAGGTTGTTGGTCTCAGTTGCTGCATCGAAGGGTTGGAAGATCAGAAGTTTGGGTGTGAAAAATGCTTACCTCTACGGAAAGTCTGAGAAAGAGGTTTACTTAAGACTCCCTACTGGACATCCCAAGAACGATGGCAGCAACTGTTGGAGAACTACATCTTCAATCTACGGCCTTCGAAGTTCACCTAGAAATTGCAATGTTTGCATTGATGAGTTTCTAAAAAAACTTAGGTTTGTCAATTGCCCTGTGGATCCATGTCTGTACAAACGAAACAAAATGTTTTTGTGTTTGTTTGTGGATGACATCCTGCACATTGGAAAGAGTAATGTGGAGTTAGATGAGCTTGAGCAACAGGTGTAACAAAGATTTGAGCTAAGAAAAGAGCTAAGTCCAAGGATGTTTCTTGGACTCGAGTTGAACTGTACTAGAGAAGGCATTCATGTTCATCAACGAATGAAGATTGAGAAAGGTGAAGTGGTAGTTGATCTTGAGAAGAGGAGTGTTAAAGTACCGCTACAAGAGAACCTTAAGTTAGAGAATGCCTCAGGCAACCACTAGCAGATCTTAGACCTTTTCAATCGGTTCTAGTAAGCTTGCTGCGCATTGCTTTAGGAACTAGACCTGACATTTGTTTTGCTGTTCATGCAATGAGTAGAAGAACTTCATGTGCTACGACGACTGATTTGAAGCTAGTTAGACGTGTGATGAAGTACTTGGTAGACACAAAGAACTTGAGCCTGTGTTACAAAACCAATAGTAAGGACGTCCTAAAGCTTGAAATGGAGGTTGATGCATCATTTGCAATGGGACCTAAGAAGAAATCAGTTTACGGCTACGTGATCAAGGTTAACAATGCACCTATTTTATACAGATCTAAGTTGGAACCGTTAATAGCAATGTCATCTACGGAGGCAGAGTACATCGGAGTTGCAGAAGCTACCAACCACTCAGGTACATCGCTAATGTTCTAGAGTTTCTTGGGTTGAAGTACACGAAGCCGATCAATGTTTACAATTACAACATGGGAGCAATCTTAATTGGAAGCTCCAAAGGAAGTCTTGACAGAACCAAGCACATTGAACTAAAATTTCATGCTTTGCAACGGTTGGTTAATATGGGAAAGAGTAATCATAGCTATAAAAACACTAATGAGTTTCAGGTGGACATGTTCACCAAAGCATTGGGATTTTCGAAGTTAAAGATTCACAGAGATGCTTTAATGAAGACATGTGCTAAAAAGAACAGTACAGAAGAAGAAGAGGATGTTGTTGTTGATAGTGACTAACTTGTAGTCTTCAGTACTATTGGCTGCTTAGGACAGAGGAACTAACTAACTAAGAATTTCGCTAGAAAACCAAAGACTTACTACAACACACAGTGGAGTGAAGTTTTACGAGAGAGTAAAACAAGCAAAGAATTGCAGGTGATGATTTTGAAAATTCTGAGAGCTCAATTGAAGTATACACTCCAGAAAGCAAGAATACTCCGGCTGAATGTTTGAAACTAAGTTAAAATTCCATAGTTTTGGATTATCAAAAGAACTATGTCTTTGCTCTACGAATAATAACCTAAAGCTTTATTAGAATTGAACTTGTGCTTGGTACATCCGCTGAAGAAGTCATTACTATATTAAGAGCAATTATATAACTGGAACTGTTACATCTTAAGAAGAGTAAAGAACGAACTCTTAAAACATTTACAGATTCAAAACATATTTTCACATTAGTGTTGAAAATCAGAAGGTCAAGAGTGAGAGAAATATACCAGATATTCCATTCAGAAGTTAAACAAAATTTTTAAACAAATGCAAAGTAGAGTACGCAAGATTCAAGTTATATATGATGTAAACTCTACATGATCTATGGTAGAATGCTTAATTAGAAACATTCAAAATGAACAATAAGGTGTTACAACATCTCTATGTCCAAGTACTTCAATGGATAAAGTAATAAACTGTTTGTGAAGGTTTAGTCAACTTTTGAACTTTGAATATGTAAAAATCAGCACTAGGATACAGATACAAAAGATATTTCAACCAGCAAACCCAAAATGAATAATAAAGAATATCTCAAACCGATTAGGTGCTGTCAATGCAGAGGTTTTTGATATATTAACAAATAATGTCCATCAAATGAAGAACATTGGTTTAAGTCTGGAATAATAGATGATAAGTTTTAGGATGATAAATATAAATTAGTGAGAATAAGAGCTATAGATATTGTAGAAGACGATTTTGAATAGCATTGTCAAAATTTATAATAAGATAACAAACCATTACAAGGACTAAGCCTTTCAAAATTATTAAAACAAGTTAAAATGCCTTTTCACTATATATTTAGACTACAAAATCTAAACATCATATAGAAAACTAAACTTTGTAAGGAACAGAAACATAACTGTAACTTTAAAGAAAATTGTTTAAATATAATTGTTGACGGTAGAGGAAGTAGTAATGTTGGTAACAGCAGAAATATCAGACTAAAACAACTGAAGTAAAAAACTCGGAAGTTGAAGGAATCTTAGAAAAATGAAAATATAATAGTGCGGTTGGAGTTGTCCATGTAATATCGGACTGACGTGTTTACTCCTGGTTCTTATGACTATCTTAGACATTTACTATATTCTGTAACATAGTTGAAATACAATTACAAATATATATCAGTTTGACATAATAAGACCTAGTCGTTAATGATTTAATTACACTACATTCTTGAATACACTTGCATTGTAGGAAGACGTTACTCGAATAACGTCGCGAATATGACTGATCAAAAGACCCCCGAAGATATTCCAATTCCTCCTTCAAGGGCACCTACGACAAATCCACAAACAGATGTTAATAATGCTTCTCCAGAAGAGAGCCCTTAGCCTTTACCATTCGCGGACGAAGCTCAAGAAATTCCTTCTAGAAGGACCACTCGGTCTACAGACATGCAAGATCTTATAGATCAGGGAGCACTTGGCGAAGTCTTAAGGCAGCAAAGAGAACGCACACGCCTGGATCGCCTATCAAAGCAGCTTGCAGAACAGGAAGTTGCTAAAATGGAGCTGCACAATAGCATTCTGAAACAAAAGGAAGTCAATGATGAGTTGCAAGACGTCTTAAGGAGAAGAAAAAAAAAGAAATCAACGAGAGGGAAGAATACCTTAGGCAGAGAGAAACTGATCAAGCTGAACGTTTATCCAATCTTCCTGAAACTTATGACGATGTGGCTGGGGATCAAGCTCTTGAACATCTAAAGAATAAAGAAGAGGCTACCAGACGTAAAGATGATAAACAGAATTCCGTTTCTTACAAATCACTGGATCCTTGGAGCTAGACTGGTGGCTCCTATATTAAAAAGAATGCAAACAAAAAAGGATACAGATATGACAACAAGCAACATATCATTTCTGAGTGAAGACCTTCCGGTGTTCCACTTTTTCAATTTCAACTTCCTCCAAAATTAAAAGAACTTATGCAAAAGGCTATTATCAATTTTCTGCATTGTCTTGATGGTGTCGCGATAAATGTACTAAATCTTAACATTCAAACTCTTTTAACTGAGGATGTTACTTCAAGTTTAAGACACAGAGGTGTTGATGTTTCAAGCTTTTATTCTGTTTATAAATATTTGAAAAAAAACGTCTCTTAATATGATAGAATAAATCTTGCTAGATGTCTAACCACTATAGCCGATGAGCTACAGTGGCCATCGCGATTTTTATCTCCTGAGGAACAAATATATCTTTATTTCGACAAAGTCAACAAAATATCGATGTTTCTGGCTGAGGGTGAAAAAGACCAAGATCGCAAGAGAATCGTGAAGATTTTGTTAAAAAAGGCCCCAATTTGTATCAATTTAGAGTTGGACGAGCTCATGCTTGGCGTAAAACATCTTAATCTTCCAATAATTAAATAGACATTTATGAATAATCGCGCAGGTCTAAAGTTTCATCCGAACAAACTAGTTGTAGAACCTAAGCACCAATATGCAAAGAACAATATGAAAAAAAGAAAAATTCAATAGAATACGTTTAGGTAAGCTTAAATCTTCTCTCCAAGATATTAGGCTCAGTTTGAAAATATCCACTCTAAAGAATTTGAACATGTGCAAGGAAGCACTGACACTGGCGCCTCCCGAAATGTTTCAACCATCAATTTAATGAAAAACTACACCATCAGTGAAGAACAACCTAAATTCATCAAAGAAGTCGAGCTACTGGAGGGAAAAGTATTACCCATTAAAAAGTCATTACAGCCAGGGCTAAATTATCTCAAGGAGATACACAGTTTAATTTAAATGCCCAGAGATTCTTTTGCGTTGACGTTCCTACTTGGTCTGATTATATCACTGGCAAAAAGACTTTAGATTAAATTTGATATCAAACTTGATCTTACAAAGTGATGGTTTATCCGTTATTGTTATAAAGTTTATAAGTAATACTTGCTAAGTTAGTTATTAACGAATAATACATAAATTTTCATGGATTCACATTACATATTGTCATAAGCATACCAGAAGTATTCGTGGGATCTGATCATTGTTCGAACAAGAGAAATATTCTACATTGACATTTCACAAGATATCGAAGTTTAAGATATCGAAAAGCGGAAAGCATTTAGTAGATCAAGCTACTGAAGAAACCTTATTATATTTGCGTCCGCGTAAAATTTCTAAAACTTTAAGCGAACCTTCTTACTCAAAGGGCACTAAATCTTATCTTAGTTTTCGAGAAGATCTCTTAGCTGTTACTCCCAAAGCAGCTGAATCAAATCTTGAAACTACACATTCAAACTCGCCTAGGTATTCAAAGGGTTTTACAGATACACCTCTCAGAGCAAGTAACAGAGAATACAATTTAAATTGGTCTTTGAGCAGAGAGAAACCCAGAAGAAAAGATAGTATTATCAAAAAACTTACATTTTCATTGGAACACGTCATTAAGAAATCGAAGATTCTAAATACAGAAATGCAAGAATACGAAGAATAAAACGAGTCCATGGGGACAAACTCGAGCAACAAGAGCAAAGCAAATGTTCCAACACCAACTAAGAGCCCTCAAAACAGCACCTTCTTTATTCAGAGTGCACCGAATCCTCCCCTTTTGAAAACCCTTTCAGCTGAAGACGTCATAAGTTTCACCCACTCTTACGCACATCAATCCGGCAATATCCCCATCCAGCACTATTTAGACGGCAAAGTCATAAGAGAACTCAGCGACGTGTATGATGCTAAGACGGACAAAGACATTAAAGAGGTTTTAGAGCAGATAGTAGCTGAGTATGACGATGAAAAACGCGAGATGAATATTCGTATTTTGAGAAACCAGCTTAAATGGCCCGAGGACAAACCGTATAGAGTTCAAGTGAAGCACTTCATAAATGGAATAAAAAGACTTGTCACTTTAAAAGAGATGAAAGACAAAAGAATAGAAAAACAAGTTCTAAAAATCGCGATATCAAAACTCCCCGCCAGATTCGAAATTGACACTGACGAGTATAATCAGTTGCATAAACTCGTCAGGTGAGCCCAGAAGAAACTGCTCGACAAAGATCAATATGAGCACTTGAAGAAGATGGAGGTGAATAAGAAGCCTGGACTTGAACTATTGGAGCAGCTTCTAAAGTTGAAGCAGTGGGCGATGAGCGAGCAGGAAGATGATATCAAGATGGAAGAAGTGATGAAAGTGCAGCAGCCGACAGCTCAGCACACGACTTATCCATTCCCACCAACACCTTACATACTACCACCAACAACTTATCAACCTCCTCAACAACATTTTATACCCCCACCGACTATACAGTACGATCAACCTCACCAAACTTACAACTCAAATATCCCGAACACGAACAATATGAATATAAATGCCAATCAAAAATATCTCCCTCAGGTACAAACTCACCAAAACTTTCAACAAGCGACTTCACCTTACCAGCAAACCCCGCAATATATCCTTGCAGCACCAGCTTATGATAAAAACTGCAGGATCTGTTCGAAACCTGGCCATTATCAGAGGGAATGTCCTGTCAACGAAATGAGGAAGGCGAACGGTTTGCCATCACTATTTCTAAGGGCAGTAAATAATAGAACTACGCCGCAAGTCTCATCTGGGTCAGAAGGAAGAAGAAATTATGCTACAAACAATAACTCAGCTCTCACTTTTAATCAACATCTACAACAAGCCCCTCAAGGTGATATGCAGAGATACCGGCAGAACCAAAGGGCCCAAAACAGGGCAAGAGACGTTGTAGTTAGAAGATTCGAAGGCATCAATGGACAAGTTCTCAATTAAGAAAAGGTACAGATATTTATATTTGTGTCTATGGGGTCTTGGCAGCCTGTTAAAGGTTGTCTTCACAGTGGTGCTACTGCCACAGTTGGAGGTTTCCAACAACACTCTCATTTGTGTCACACTGTATATCCTATGAGAAAAGAGCGGCACGTCGTATTACCTAATGAGCAGAAAATAAGAGTCACCCACACTGGCCTGATTTGTTTAAAGGTCAAATATAGCGATGGCAAAGAAAACGAGCTCCCTAGACTGAAGATCGCTCTGGTGGATTCGCCTGACTCGCAATGGGTTCTAATTGGGTTCGAAGACTTATATACTCTCAAAGCTACTCCTGATCAAGCTCTATATGCCTCTGCAGTTTATTATGGACTACCTTCTAACACCATGAATGCTAGCACATATATAAACCAAGTTCAGCATGCTCCCCAACCCAACACATTCAACACGATAATCAAGGAAGCCCTCCAAACGAACCAAATATCCTCCAGCATCTGAACAACCAACATCAACACTGAAGTGCTTGCGCTTCAGGTCCTACCTATTTATCTAATGTCGATAACAAATATTCACAGCAAAAATATGGATTTATTTATTTTCAAAGTGGTGTTTAACGAAGGGGATCTGCAGCGGCGTACTCACGATTACAGTAGACCGATTATTTTCGAAGCAGACGAACAACCGGATGAATTTGGGGCTGAAGAAATAGGCAATGGGGAAACTCACAAAGAAACGATGTGAACGAAGAAGAGTGAATCAAGCTGAAGTTTGAAGAAAAAATAAAGAACCTCGTTAACGATTACGGTGAAGAAGATATTGTCTCCCTAAAAAATATCTTATTAGAGAAGTATGAAGCATTTGGCGATAAGGAGTCTCCAGCGAGGATATGGAAGTTGGAGCCAATATTCTGTTATGTTATTCCGGAGGCTGTTTTTCCTGTCGACTCCTCGAAAAACTATGGACCTACGATGCTTGGATACCTCAGAGCTAAGTTGGAGAGTATGGAAAAGCGCAACCTTATTCGGAGGAGCAGGAACCCGAAGCACGGATGCCAAACCTTTCTAGTTCCGAAGAAAGGCCCGGAAAAGTATCGCATGGTCACGAATATGAAACCCCTGAGCAGATTCACTATCAAAACTCCTCTCACGATGCCAAATATCGAACAACAAGTCTTCGTACCAATGGGTTCATCATATTACGGAGCATTTGACATCCTCAGCGGCTTCGACTATATGCCGGTTCACGAAGACTCGATGCACTACTTCACGATCATTACTCCGATTGGTGCGTACGAAACGGTTGGAAGTCCTATGGGCTGAGTAAACACGCCCATGCACTTTCAGGAACGCATGCAGACAGAGGTCTTGAGCAGTAAATTTATGAGGAAAGAAGAAGGTGCCATCTGTTGGATCGACGACATTGTTATATATTCATCTACCTTTCAAAAATATCTGGAAAGCTTATCAGAATCTTTAGAACGTTTTATTTCACTCAATTTACGGCTCAACATTGATAAATGTTTCCCCCTACAAAGAGATGTGGAGTGGTGTGGTAAAAATATCAGCCAAAGATGATGGAACTTCAGCAGCAAATATTTTGACAAGATCTTAGACATGAAGAAACCCTACTATTGCCATCAGTTGGCTCGAGCTCTACATCTAGCAAATTGGCTATCACCAGTAGTGGAACATCTTACGGAGTATCGTGATTACTTCGCGAATCTTGTTGATTTAAAGAAGCCTAAGGCCCAGTTGAAAAGAGAGAACGAATCTATGCTATGGACAACGGAAGCTGAAGCTAAGTGGTCTCAATTTTTGGACATTTTGAATAAGTCCTCCAAAAGAAGATTGAGGAACTACAAACCAGAGAAACCGATATGCTTATTTGCCGACGCTTCGGACCAGGATTGGGGCCTCATGGTTACGCACTGCGAAAACTGCAACCCTGGACTCTTAGACGACAACACTCCAATAAGAAGCCAAGTTAATTCTCCAGTGTTCTTCTTTAGTGGTAAATTCCAGAAAGGACAACTTAACTGGTATATCTCGTCAAAGGAGATGTACCCTATCTGGTTCTCATTTAAAAGGATCCCATGGTTATTATTTGGACAGGCATCTACGATTACTGTTTTTACCGACCACAAAAATCTGCAGTATGTCTTGACGCCGGAAAGTAGCACGAAGCAGTCCCAGATTAGCAGGATGTCAAGATGGGCTACCAGTTCCAGCAAGTTGACATGGTTGTCAGGCATATCCCCGGGGAAAACGTGGCTGCAGACATCTTGTCGCGTTGGGGAAATAGGTATGCCGAAGAAATCGTCAAGGAAAAGAATAATGAAATGGATATGGTAATGTTTAGTTGCTATATGGTCGCGCTGAAAACGGAGATAAATTTAGACGATCCTGGAAACACTAATGAAGTATAGAACAAAAACAGAATCTCCTTCTTACTTCCCTGGTATAAACATAGCTTCAAAAGACCCACAGATGAAGAACTTCTTAAAATACAAAACAAACATCTCGAAGATAAAGTAAACGAATTGGTTACCAAAAACTCGAAAATATGGATATCCTGAAACGTCGATTTTATCTCAAGGCTTATCATTTCTAATCAAATTTCGCAAAACCATGTGTCTACGAAGCAGGAAGAAGACCTTTTGAAAGAATCTTTTACATTTGACACACCCAGAGATTGCAGCTTAAAAAGGATGATAGAAAACTTTAGAGACAAATGTCTGCATTGTACCAGCAACAAACCCCAACTTATTCGAAGACCTCTGCATTTAACTTTAATGTCCAAGATACCACGGGAAATAATTCATGTCGACTCCCTGTCTGTCAACAACAGTTGCAAGATAATAGTCTTGGTCGATAATGCGACCAGGAATGTGTTTATGAAGGTGGTTGAAAAAGAAGACGCAGAAAACATGGCTTTGGCACTTATAGAATTTCTGGGGAACTTTCAATTTGAAAATAACTTTACTTTAGTCACAGATAATGTGTCCTATTTTGCGGGCAAACTTTTACAAACCTTTTCTGAAGTTTACCATTTCAAACAATATTTTAGTATCAAATTTAGTCCGTGGACAAATGGAGTTGTGGAAATCACAAATGCTAAGATCGTCAGAATAATCAGGACGCTGTGTTCGCAGTTTAGATTGAATGTAACTGAAGTACACAAACTAGTAGGGACGATCATGGACTCTCTCAATAATTATCCTTCTAGATCAAAAGCGAATTTTACCCCTAACCAACCTTTTATGAATGCTCCTCCCACTAGTTCAAACACTCTACTGGAAAACATATCTGGCCTTGCATCTGCTCTTTCAATTAAGTTGACTAAAAGGAATAGGACTTCTATTGAATCAAATTTCCACGAAGTCAGAAAACTGATGCATGAGAGACTGAAATTAGCATACAACACGACGATGGAAATAAGGGTGAGAAAAACAAGAGATATAATGACAGGCTCAGAGGTCCTGCAATACAATACAGCCCGGGCGACTGGATACTGCTTTCGAAAACTGCAACAAAAGCTTCGCAGGTCAGACACCTCCCACTGCTTGTTGGACCCTATCGTATTATCAAAATAATAAGCTCGAATGTCTACCAAATAGAAGACTTGTTGGGCAAACGCCAAATTGTTCACGCAGCCCGACTATGACCATACGAAGACAATACTTTTGAACCTACACAATAAATTGTTGATCTGTTCCTCGCAAATCAAACCACATTGGAAGTCGAATATTTTTCCGAACTTTCAATAACAGATAAGAAAGAAGTCATAGTTTTAACAAAGTAGCTAGGTTACGATGAGCCCACATGGGAACCGTGGAGAATGATGTGCGAAGATTTGTCCAGCTTAAGTGAAGACTTTATTTTGGAATATAAGGGCAAGAATAAGAAATCGGTCAAGCAGACGTGGGAAAGTATAAATTCGAAGTCTGACACTCGTGTTGGACATATAGGTGTCTTTGGACAAGCCGTGCCAACGTCTTCACCTGGTTGGCTCCCCGAGGAAAAGGAAGTTTTGAGATCGGCAGTAATGAAATATGGTTTTGGGAACCATAAGAAAACCAGAGAGTTAAATCTCTTGCCAGGAAAAACCCCACAACAACTTCACACTCAATTACAAAAACTGGTTTTTAAGCAGGCTGTTTCTGAATACCATGGACTTTTCGTTGACGTTTACAGAATAGGAAGAAGGAATCGAGACGTTTTTGATACATTCTATATCAGGCAGCATAACATTACTTCTGAAGAACTTATTTTGCGACGAAGTTTAAACCAATGGAGGTTCGGGTTAACCACAATGGAACGACACAAAGTGGTTATACCTTTCTTTAGACGACTTGACAATATAGAGAGCTACATTGACTATTTTACGTTCAATAAATATTGCAATCCTGGGGACATAGTACCTGTTTTAAATGAACCACAGTTAGAAAGGAAAATTTTAGAAAAAGAGTTAGTGGCACTTATCAATGAGTGCAAAGTCAAATAAAACTTCTTAAAGTTCGCTCAGAAACATGAACATGATATAGTAGAGGTTTTGAAAGATTTTTACGCGAATAATTTAAGTATATGGTCAACTTCAGAAGATTATGTTTTATTGGACTTAGACGGTGAAAAATTTAGAAGATCAGGACGTGGTTCAAATCACTTTGTTATCTCAACTGATTCAGACTTGTTTACACCTTTTACTTCACTCTACGTTGTTATTCCGCCCCCTCAAAGTGTACAGATTAAATTGGATCTTTCAGAACCTTCTGCTATAAGTTTGTTATTGGATTCTTTTGGAACATTTGATCTTCTACATATTGATCCCCCATGGAATTATTTGTCTGATGCTCCTATTCGCGGTGCAAGCGTTTCTTACAACACTCTCTCTGATCAGGATATTGTCGACACATATTGGTCAGCTCATTAAACATGGAGTAGTCCTCCTATGGACCGTAAATGCGAAAATGGAATTATCGAAACGATAGCTACAAGAACAAGGGTTCAAGTTTCGGAACCTGATCACGTGGGTCAAAACGACGAAAAACGATAAGTTGGCTGTGGGAAATGGACACATTTTTCGCCACGCAACCGAGAAGTGTATCTTAGCTACCGAAGGGAACCATTCCGATTTATTGTTAGGACATGCCAACGATGTAATTTTATTGAAAGGATTTTCTCAAAGCCAGAAGCCGGTAGAAATTTATGAACTAGCAGAAACTTTATTGCCTGGGAAACAATATTTGGATCTGTTTTCACGATCATGTAATCTACGCTACAGATGGTTTTCTGCTGGACTTGAGCTCATAACTAATTATAGGAAGTTCATCTTTGAAAAAGAGGAATGATAGTTTATCCGTTATTGTTATAAAGTTTATGAGTGATACTTGCTAAGTTAGTCGTTAACGAATAATATATACATTTTCACGGATTCACATTACGTATTGTCACAAGCATACCAGAAGTATTCGTGGGATCTGATCACTAGCTATAGTTATTTAGTCGGAAATTTTGAATATTTTAACACTGTAGCAGCTTATAAATACAAAATAAAATATCAAAGAAAAAGTATTATGGCAACCGCAGGTTTAAATCTTAAGGCAAATACTTTTCGTAAATCTGAAAATAGTTAATTTCACAACTTCAATGGAGAAACTCAGTATGTTCTATCTTTGGAAAGAAACATGCAAAGTACTATGTAATGTACGACGTTAAAGTACCTGCATTAGCTAAGGTACCAATGTTAAAGCTATTAAAAGACAAAGGGTTTGACTCAGTGGAGTGAAGTTTTACGAGAGAGCAAAACAAGCAAAGAATTGCAGGTGATGATTTTGAAAATTCTGAGAGCTCAATTGAAGTATACACTCCAGAAAGCAAGAATACTCCGGCTGAATGTTTGAAACTAAGTTAAAATTCCATAGTTTTGGATTATCAAAAGAACTATGTCTTTGCTCTACGAATAATAACCTAAAGCTTTATTAGAATTGAACTTGTGCTTGGTACATCCGCTGAAGAAGTCATTACTATATTAAGAGCAATTATATAACTGGAACTGTTACATCTTAAGAAGAGTAAAGAACGAACTCTTAAAACATTTACAGATTCAAAACATATTTTCACATTAGTGTTGAAAATCAGAAGGTCAAGAGTGAGAGAAATATACCAGATATTCCATTCAGAAGTTAAACAAAATTTTTAAACAAATGCAAAGTAGAGTACGCAAGATTCAAGTTATATATGATGTAAACTCTACATGATCTATGGTAGAATGCTTAATTAGAAACATTCAAAATGAACAATAAGGTGTTACAACATCTCTATGTCCAACTACTTCAATGGATAAAGTAATAAACTGTTTGTGAAGGTTTAGTCAACTTTTGAACTTTGAATATGTAAAAATCAGCACTAGGATACAGATACAAAAGATATTTCAACCAGCAAACCCAAAATGAATAATAAAGAATATCTCAAACCGATTAGGTGCTGTCAATGCAGAGGTTTTTGATATATTAACAAATAATGTCCATCAAATGAAGAACATTGGTTTAAGTCTGGAATAATAGATGATAAGTTTTAGGATGATAAATATAAATTAGTGAGAATAAGAGCTATAGATATTGTAGAAGACGATTTTGAATAGCATTGTCAAAATTTATAATAAGATAACAAACCATTACAAGGACTAAGCCTTTCAAAATTATTAAAACAAGTTAAAATGCCTTTTCACTATATATTTAGACTACAAAATCTAAACATCATATAGAAAACTAAACTTTGTAAGGAACAGAAACATAACTGTAACTTTAAAGAAAATTGTTTAAATATAATTGTTGACGGTAGAGGAAGTAGTAATGTTGGTAACAGCAGAAATATCAGACTAAAACAACTGAAGTAAAAAACTCGGAAGTTGAAGGAATCTTAGAAAAATGAAAATATAATAGTGCGGTTGGAGTTGTCCATGTAATATCGGACTGACGTGTTTACTCCTGGTTCTTATGACTATCTTAGACATTTACTATATTCTGTAACATAGTTGAAATACAATTACAAATATATATCAGTTTGACATAATAAGACCTAGTCGTTAATGATTTAATTACACTACATTCTTGAATACACTTGCATCGTAGGAAGACAGAAGTATTACAACGATATGGAAACCTAGCATATAATTTCTTCTTGAAAAAATGAACCGGAACCTGGACTAAAAGGCAATTATAATATATGAATCATGTTTACTACAACAAAGGTTTGACACGAGCAAAAACTAGGGAAATGTTTTATCGAAAGAAAAAATATAAAAGTTAGATGTATCAATATCAGTAGGTTTAGAAAAAGGCTAAGGAGAAGATAACTATGACGATATATGAACTCATTTCAAAACAATAAAATAAAACTCGGGATTTTACAGACAGTGATATGGATATTAATGTAGCATCAATATGTCTTATTGGAGCTTATCAAATTAAGGAGGGAAATTCTCGTGTCATTAAGGAGATGCAAATATTTGATAAATAATTTTACCATTTTAACAAGCTCTATTTAGCCGAGATTACTCGAATTCAAGAAGGTTTCAAACCGGATATTTGCAGCCAATGTTCTTTTTGCGTTGAAATTCAACAGTTCAAATGGTTAATCTTTGGTGATCACACTTTGAAATATCATGGTGTATCATTAGAGATTAATGATTCTCTTAAGGTAGTCAAGATGGAATATATGGTACTGGCAAGGAAGAAACTCAACCTCTGGTACCTATAGGAGAAATGTTATAATATTTCTTTGTTATAATTCACAATACTGATGAGATTATTTCTGATTTCAATGGAGTAACAATACGGCTACCTACATTAGATTAATATTTGTTAAGGGAAATAAGACTCAATGGAACAATTTACTTCAGATGCTTCAGGATCATTTCTTCAAACCGGTTGATTTTTATATATTTTGCGAATAAAAATTGTCAATATTACAAATGAATGAAATCTTTTTACTCAATCAAATCAACGTTATTTCTCATTAAGATCTTCATCAAAAATCTTATCTCCTATTTATCACCAGAAATTTAAAAAATTTTCTATTGATTCTATTAATCATGAAGAGAGATTAATTTATACTTTATCTAATTTCATCAATTCTACAAGTCACTACGTAAAAGTAAGCATTTTGCCCACAACATTTAATCTAACTGAATCTTTTATCATGGATGACTGAGTCAACATTTACCTAGCCCATACAAAAAAAAAGAAAAACTATATTAATATTACTTTGACAACCTTGAAAAACTTTTACCTTATCACCAGGTCCCTAAAGTAACCATTTTCAATCTCATTGACCATATCCCGGATGAGTTTAACATGACTGGGACTGGTGAGGGAAATAATCAATTCAAAGAGAAACAGGACGCAATCATTTAAATTTTCAAGAGAAATGCTCACAAGGTTTTCTTTCATATATCTAAACTTCGGAGTCAGAGAAGTTTATGTTTCGAAAGTTTTCCTCATTGATGATCCGACATTGTAATTTTCAAATGTTGGAACCACATCCGATAGGAGTAACTCTGAACACATACCATTCAATATTCTGCTCCGATGGATATCACATAACCAGGGAAAAAGAAGATTCTTGAATTCAAATTTGCAGTACCAGAAAAAATAAGCGATAGCAAAACAACGGAAAACCTCGTCTTGTGGCATCCCGTATTCTTCGTTCTAAAGAAGATGTAAACCTCTTTAGAATGGATTAATTTAAAAAAAAATACGTAGCGGGTAGAACAAAAGAAAAAAAAGACATATTAAATCATTACAAAATGGTAGATAATTTAATAAAAATAAATGAAATAATAATGTCAACATTGTTCAAATTGACTAATTTGGAGAGAAAATTCTTAAATTCCAATAATTTACAATTCTTTATCACCCTTGATATTTTTAGCTAGTTATATTTCTTAGCAACGCTAGAAAGAAAACACAAAATATTTATTCTAGTTTTAAGAAGATGAGCCTAAAAAGCTACAAATGCTGATTGGTGAGAGGAACTTCTCAGCTCTTTTCTGCAAGTGCATTGTTGTAGACATCATTAATGGCCAAGAAGAGAAGTTTTCTTGTAAACCCATAAAACTGTTATACTGCTTGGTTTGATGATCTATTACTTTATGCTGAATCATTCTATAATTTATTGCAAATTCTTGAATCTTTGTTAAAGAAAGCTGCTAGAATGAAGGAAATTTTTAATCTAGGTACATGTTAATTATCTAAACCTGTTACAACTTGATATTGAAGACAAATGTAACATGGGCGCTGAAACCTTGATATCACCTTCTTTTCAAAAATATTAGCCTTTCCAAGGCAATTTATCGACATGAAGTGACTCAGTTAGTTTGTTTACGCAATTGAATTGTACCTGGTGTTCAAAAGGAGCTAGGTTTTTTTTGACTCCGGAGTCAAATACTCAAAGCGATTTCATAGGTCAGATTGATTTACCATTTTTTTCAACATACTTCGTCCAAACAATGGAGGCGCAGAATTTGTAAATTCCCATACTTAAAGAAAAATTTGAGGAGGAAGACAGAAATATTTTAGTCAAATTTCAATACAAAATTACGAACAAAAACTATGCAAAAAGAGGAAACCAAAGGGACAAGCCTACAACCAGAGGTTTTAATCTCCCAAGAACGAACTAAATCAGATTTAATTGGTAACTGAACTTCGGCAACGCATTCTACGTCTGAAGAAATTCTGGAAGTCATCTCTAGAGTTGCAGCTAGTAGTTTTAAGTGGGAAATTTGTGCTTCTCACTACTTTGTCGAGGCAATCAGCTTTGCTAAGTGGGGTTGAAACTGCGAAAGACTTAAAAGATGCAAAATTAAGTGTAGTTCAGACAAGAATTGCTCGTTTGAAGTTAACATTAAGCTTAATCTTGAAACTTCTAAGTACATTTTCGTAGTAATTAGCGAAAATTACTGAAACCATGAGGCAAAAGCACTAGGAAAGATTAAAAATTGCATACAACAGCTTACAACAGAAGAATTAAAAATGATTAATCGCTTAGTAGTTGCCGACAATGGGACTGCAGCGGCAGATGTCGCTCTACATCGCAATTTTCCAGGCACATTGTTTGACAATGCACTAGTAAAACTAATTATGATAAAAGCTAAAGAAGGTATTGACGCTAGCGAAAATGATAATATTAAAAAGTTAATTACGCGTGGAAAAAGATGTTTAGAACGTGTAGGAAAATTTGAATTGACTTGGGATTATCCCATTGAAGGCAAAGCTGTTCTAAATGGAGTCAGCTTTCAAGAAGACCTACAAAATAAATTAAAAAAAATATACGGGATAGTATCCAAGTGGATAGTACCCATGGAATGAGCAGATATAGATTGGTGGCAATTTTCCCTTGCGGGATCGATTGCTTCCGTAAAACAATAAATTTCGCGTGCTCAATAATAGAAAGCGAGTCCAGTAAAGATGTTGCAAAAGGGCTGAAACTTCTGGGTCTTCAGGATGCAATAGTCATCATGACCGACAGGAATAGAGCACTTGAAGCAGCAGTTGATCAGGTAGGGGCGTCTCATGTTATTGCAGGAAACACTTTCTTCCTACCTTGAACTTAGCAACATCTGGCCTAAAGCGAATGAAAAAAAATAAAATTTATAAGCAGCTTGGGCGATGTTCTCACTGGAATCTTTTCAGAAGAAAAAGAGCTTGACCAGTTTATTGAAAACATATTGGTTGAATATCCTGAAGAACCACAGTAAGTTGCTCCGAAAAAATAAGGGAAAAAAAACAAAGTGTGTTGGGAAATGACGAGAAACTTCCAAAGTTCTCTCACAGCGCTACTCACAGGGTCGAATCATTTCACTCAGCCATCAAAGGGAATGGTTCTTTAAAAGTTATCTTAAAACATGAGCACTTGATGAAGTTGTAACTCATCACGAGAATAATGTGGATAAGTACATGGAGAGAACTTTGAAAAAAATTAAGGATTTGATTAGGAAGGATAAAGATTTTCCAAAGGAAGCTGATGAAATGTTCAAAAAAGAGTTGAAGCTGATGGGAGCGTGTTGGATTGTTGAAGAGTTGAGTTCAAGAAAGTTCATTGTCAGTGATTCAAACTTGAGAGCAAAGATGAAACATGTGCTGGAGGTTATCGAAAGGGAAGGGGTAAAACTTCAGTCATGCACTTGTGAAACCTGGACCAATCTTGGTTATCCATGTAGTCACTATGCACGGTATTGTGATCGTAAAAGGATCCAATACATGTGCATAGATCATCTTCCAGCTAGGCGGAGGTACCATGCACATCCTCTATTCAAATAGGCACTAAGGGAGATGGGGCGAGAAGTTGATGGCCCACGTGGGGGCATTGAGTTCAACGTGAAAGTTTCACCTGTGAACGCAGCTTACATCCCAAGAAAGACGGAAGCAAAATATTCTAAGCTCCTCACTGCATGCAAAGCGCTCTGCGAAGAACCGCAAAACAGTAACGATAGCTGGAAGAAAAGCTATGCAGCAGTCTTGAAGATGACCGCCGCGCTTAGGTAGAACCTAGATGGATACTTCGGGGATTTGGATCAAGTTTCAGAAGAAAGTGGGATTATGTTTGAGTAACCAAGGAAGAGGGTCAAAAGAAGGAAGGGGAATGTAGAAAACGTGGTTTCGCCTCTGGACTTCTCTCAGACCACTTTTCTCACAGCTGAGTGAGAAAAGTGGTCTGTTCTTGAACATAAATTTCTAACCTTGCACACTTTACTTTTCTTCAACATAATTCTTGAACATATATGCTTGAACCCAAGCCCTCTCCCTTTTTTTTGAAATATGAAACCTTGAACCCAAACCCCCTCCCTTTTTTTTGAAAATATAAGCCCTTGAACCCAAACTCAGTCCCATTTTTTTGTTGAAATATAAAATCCTTGAACTTTTTTTTTTCGAAATATAAAATCTTGAGCCTGTTTTCTTTGAAAGATAAAATCCTTGAACTTTTTTTTTCGTAATATTAAATCCTTGATCCTTTTTTTTAGATATAAGTTGAACCCTACCACCCAACCATGTAGAAGAGAAATAAATTCTCAACCACATTTTCAACCCTATCCCAGAATTAAATTCCTGACCCCTGAAAAATTTTCAACCAAAGTTTCAACCCTATCCCAAAATAAATTTCCTGAACCATGGAAAATTTTCAACCAAATTTTCAACCCAAACCCCCTCCCCCAACCATGCAGAAGAAATCCTCCGAACCCTGAACGTTTATTTTTGAAATAAAATATCCTTGAAATCCCTCCCTTTTTTTCAAAATCCTGAACCTTTTTTTTAATATAATATCCTTGAAATCCCTCCCTTTTTTTGAAATCCGAACGTTTTTTCTTTTGAAATGTAAAATATTGAACATAAATTCTTGGAAATATTTAAATTCTGGAGATTTTTTCTTTGAAGTACAAAATCTTGAACCTTTTTTCTATGAAATATAAGTTGAATTCTACCACCCAACCATACAAAAGAGAACTAAGTTCTCAACTGCATTTTCAACCCTGTCCCAAGTTTTTATATCCCGAACCTTGTTTTTTTTTTGAAAAATAAAATCTTTGGACCCCCTTCCTTTTTTTGAAATCCAGAACCTTTTTTTTAATGTAAAATCCTTGAACTCTGAACCTGTTTTCTTTTTGAATATAAAACCATGAACCTGTTTTTCTTTTAAATATGAAATCTTGAACCTTTTTCTCAAATATGAAATACTGAACCTGTTTTTGTTTTAAATATGAAATCTTGAACCTGCCTTCTTCTTGAATATAAAATCCTGAACATTTCATTCTTGAATATATAAGATTTTGAAAATTCTTTTTTGAAATATAAATTCTTGAAGTTGTTTTCTTGAAAAATATATATTAAACCCTCCCTTTTGGTTTGAATAATCCTGATCCCTGAGTATTGTCTGAATTTAAATATATTTTTTATCCCCTCTGAGCAGCTATGTATGATTTTGAATATTTACCTTTGCCCTTTACAAACTCGTCTCCTGCATTCCCTTTTGTTGAATCTATATACCTCTTGTAAAATGTCTCAACATCTGATCTTTTCTGGGTCGAATCTTGGTCCTGTGCTGACTTTCATCATGTAACTGCCATGATTTCAAATTTCTTATCTTGATTTTGTTGGTTTGTTTTTTTTCAAAAATTAATTTTGGGCAATTGTGACCTCGACCAATGAAAATTTGGAGTACTTGACTCCGGAGTCAAAAAACTTATTCGGTTCAAAAGATGGCAGTTTTGCACACATAATTCACAGATTTTGCCAATCTAAAAGACAAAAAAATATCTGACTTAACACGTACATGCATTGAAATAGAATTGACTTAGTAGTTGAACAAGGTCTACCAGAGAATATTAGGAATCATAGTTGAATCAAGTAAAAAAACCTAGTATTTATGAATCAAAGGAACCAATTCTAATGTTTACAGATAGTTCATCCGATACCTAGTCACTTGCTGTCTTTTAGGATAATTAAAAGAACATTTTGATGATGCGAGGTCACTAGAACCAAGGCTTTATATATATATGTACATATATATTTATATATACATATATTGTTGAGCGCCTTATTTACAGCTTCTGAGTTTAGATGATATATTACTTCTAAAAAAAGTTTATCTCATTATTTATTTATTCGAAAGATTAGTCTTTTTTTCACATAAAGATAAAGGAGGGATATTTGTCTATACCGATGATCGGGTATTACTATCTGTGGTTCGAAAGAAGGAAAAAGAAAAAAAAAACGTGTATTGGGATAGAATTTATTGATAGGTAATCAATTTAAACTATTAAGACATAACTGTGTGTCATGTCTCTTCAAGAGATAACTTCGTCTTCGACCGGTTGGTACGTTGGGAAAAGCCTGAGAAAATCATAATCTCCGTACCCAGGTGTTATTTTATTTTAAATAACAATTTTTCATCAATAAGGAATTTTCTGCTCTGGATATTTTTCAAGATTGAAAGTCAAAAGAAATCATGACAGATTACAAAAACGACCCTCAGGATGTTCAAAATTTTGAGGACTACTTACAAAATTTCAAATTCAATGGGGTCAAATTCAGAAGATTTAACAGCATGAAAATGGTTTCCTACTCGGTAAAAATGATTAGATTAAAAATAAAGGTCTTTTTTCTATTATTTATTGAGTTAATGAAGAACTTTATCCTCTGATGAGTGAACTATTTAAAATCTCATCTCTTCTTTACTACTTGTTTACTCTAGGAACCAAGATTACAAACTTGATGATAATAAGCTTATGCAACATCAAGAGAAACTATCGTCAAGGTCTATACAAAAAACATAATAAAAAATGGTTTATGTTATTTTCAAAAATATCTAGTAATTCAGAAATTGTTAGCAACTAAAATCATTATTTTGGACCGCATTCATGAATTTCAATCATCTTTGCAGCAGAGAGAAAATATTTAGACAATCATTGTTTTCATTGAATATTAAATAAGGTATTCAAAATTTGATTAAAATATTATCGATAGCAATTTCTACATTCTGATAAAATTTCTAGAATTAGTTACGAATCTTATTATTTCACGCATTTAATAAAGCACTATAGAAACATCTTTAGGGCTGATTGTCTCTACTATAATAGTCACGGATATATTTTAGCTTTATTAGAAAACCACAACCACAGAGCTTTCCTGCCTCATGAGGATTTACCAACTGCTGATGTCATAGTAAGAGACTTAATTCACTGGTAATGTAATTTAGGTTTTGCCTAATCTTTCCTCATTATTTCCGGTAATAAATCTCATTTCCCTACAGGATACTGAAGTTTATGTTTAAAGCAGCTGAATTTAGACAATCCTTCTCGGTTACTTAATCTACATGTACAAATGAGTCTGCTGAAGCTATTAATATCATCATTCAACATAAAATTAAGATCCCAACATCATAGTTTGACACCTATGAATCAGAATGACCTACACTCATTGAATCAATTTCATATCTATACTATAAATAGTTCAACTAATATAAGATGATTGAAGAAAATATTAAATAATTTTTTATATTATCAACTCTCTCTGTGCCTAATATTTAAAAACCTCCCAAGTTTTTTATTGCCACTTATTATGGGAATCTCATTCAGTATCTTAGCGTTGAAAAATGATAAAATGTCTAATAATATTAGGACAGAGGTTTGGAGACTTCAAGATTAAATATTTGATAATGTAAAACTTTAAAGAGACCATGGGAATTCTAGAAGACTCAAAATCATGGGCCCATTGCTATAAAGCTTCACATGAGATTATAATCTCATACCCAAGCATGGTACACTATGTGCAATAGAAAAAACCCTTTTGCACCAGATAGACCCATACCAAGCTATTGAATCTATCAGCAAGAGTATTTATATTGCGAAAAGCTCATTAGAAAAAAAAGGAGCTGCACAAAAACATTTATATAGCTTTATTCATACACCCAAACACTTAACAAATAGCAGATGAAGAAATATTTTGTATACATTTTTCTAGCCAAGAAGTGTACCGTAATATTTTCTTGCTATGAAAACAGGAAGAAAACCCAGATAATGATTTGAGGTTAAATAGATATGATTCAATTCCAGTGAAAAAATATTTCAAAATTTGATATCATTATATGAAGATCTTTCTCTTTTAGTTCAACGTTTTATTATTGAAAAAATCAAAACATGAATAAATGATATCAACTTTACTATAACTACTTCAAGAAAAATAAAAGATGGAAAAAAACAAGAAGCCAAAAATGATAGAGGGGGAAGAAAACATACCGTTGAATTCTTAAAGAAAACAATTTTCTCTAGTTAACCCCCCCAAAATACAATATAATTGTATGAGGAAGAGAAAAATGTCCTAGCTAAGATTATTCATAAACATGGATGTACAAAAGATGGGGATTATTTAGCTTTAAATTATTTAACGTCTTGCACTAAGTAAGAGATGTCAACTAAAATTCAACGAATATTGAATATTCAATCAATTAGAAAATTTTATTTATATTTTATAGTGAAAGTATATCAACACTTCTTAGAAGATATCTTAGGAATTAAATCTTTTCATACAAGTTTAAATAAAAAAACATGTTACAAGTGAGAAGAAAATTTGAGCAATTCAGGCGTCAAATTTTTACTGAAGTTGATTATGTTTCAAATACTGTATAACATTTTAAAAGGATTTCTGATCCCAGGTATCTACGTTTAATCCAACAAGAGCTAGAGACAGATGATTGGAAATTAATTTTATCTAAGCAAAACTTAATTAACAAGGACATTTATAAATAGATTTTTGTTATACGGAATGTATTTCAAATTATTTTTCGAAAAATATTGAAGTTTTAGATATTTTTTACTAAGTATGGTTTTCCAATTTAGATTATTGGAACAATACACTCCTCTAATTCTAATTTGGAAAGATAAAAACTCATATTCTAACTTATTTGGGGAAATGAAACTTCTTATGCTCAAATATTTATTTTTTCTTATTCCATACAATTACTTAAAGAGCTAGTTCAGATCCATTTTATGGCCCTACTAAGTACCTAGAAATTTGTTTATGGGCATTAAGATAGAAACCAATATCTATTAGATAGAGCTCCTATCATTATTTTTATTGGACCTAAATGTTCTATATGGATCGTGTCAGGTGTAATTGACATCCGTTATCCGAAAAATGTGTCCATAGACTTCATTTTAATTTTCTTGATATGAATTCACCCTGGGTAGCTAGATCTTATATCCCACACGAAAAGTAAAATTAGACTGTCTTCCACAATTTCTCGGTAATGTTTCAAAGACTGACTTATCAATTTTATATTATCCGTATAGAAATTTGATATTTGCATGTGATACAAATATTTTATATCTTAAACCTTTAGAATGGGATCAGAGACTGAACTTTTTTTATTTGATTTATTAAATAAATAGGATCAAAGTTACCAGTTGAAATAAGATAGATCGCAGCATCAACTATGTTTTTGGCATAATCAAGAGAATTGTTTAGCTTTTATTTTAAAGATCATATGCATTTGAAATATACACATGCCTTTAACAAAGACTTTTCAATTACTTTCCAATACTATTTCAATGAATTTTACTTCCTTTTCAATCTAACTAGAATTAGTTTATCTACTTTCAAGCTAAAGTTTTCCTACAATATGGATGATAGAATTCTTTAGAAGAACTAGCAACATTCTTGATGACGGCACAGCTATTGTGCTAAAGTTGAATGCTAGTTGCAATTCATTTTATTAACAATCTACAAGAGAGATTTTTTAAATGGGGGAGGTTATCTTGGTTATAGCTAATACTGTTGTTCCAAAAGTTCTAGTTTTATTGGTTGCTTCAGAGCAGCAAACCTGCACCATGATAATTTCCTAGGATATTATAATGGACTAGAAAAATATGCTCGTATAGAATACATTGTCATAGTTAAGCGTTAAATATCTAACCTTTAACTTCGCTTAGTTATCACAGAAAGATACATCAATACATGAAGTGTCCTCTGTTTCTCTAATCTAGACATAAAAAAAACATTTTTATCCGAGATTTCAATGTCTTGGGTACCCGTCTCGAACAAATTACCTTTTCTCTTCTTATAAAAAACACTTATATATTACTTTGTTATTTTTTTACTTCAATCCTTTACTTTTCAGATAAGAATTGTGCCAATCTGTACTGAAGTACAACTGGTTAAAATTGAATTGAGTAAGAGACATGTAACCACTAAAGAGAAGAGAAAACAGGAAAAACGAAACTATTGGATTAAATACGAAGTAAGAAGGCAATGTAAAATATTTAACTATCGTTAGATATATCTATGATGTATATAATTCTCCCATTTCAAGGCGATCTATGGGACTGAGAAAAATGATGGTTGGGACACAGAGTTCATGATTCGTAAATCGACCAAAAAGCACTGTGTTATGAAATAATGAGAATAAGTCCAAGAAAGAACCCTGGTTCAAAGGGACAGACCTCTTTATCAGTCATCACCATCATTGAAGATGCGGCAAGACAGAAACAGTAAAATTTGGGGCAAAATTGCAGGTTTATACAGATCAGATTTTTTCATATAATTCTGAATCAGCCAACAATGTCCTTAATTATTCTTTGAATGATGTCTTAAATTGCATTGGCTGGTTTCGTTGCTAATATATATATGTTTCAAAGCAATATGGACAACGGTGATTGTAAACCAAGATCAGATGCAGAACCTTGTGATGACATTGATTAATTGTTCACTCTAGCACTCAACATACACAGGACTGCAACAACAGGTTATGGAACATTGTATTATACAACAGTTTTCTTTGAAAACTACCGAGCTGTTACCACAATTATGTATTTTCAAACTGAGCTAAAACTGGTCTTTAACACGCCTATGACAAGTATCTTTTTTTCTCAAATTGGACGAGCGGAACCAAAATTAAGGAAAATTACGTTCAGCAACAAGGTGACTATAAATCTTCGAAATGGATGAATTATGCTTTATTTCAGAGCGCATGATTTAAGAATTATTCTCAAATACTTAAAGATTGTCGGAAACTATATATAAAGAGCCTTAATAAAGAAAAGATTCGGAACCATATGGTGATTAATATGATAAGAGTCATTTTTTATTATTGAAGGTATTGAACCCAGTTTATCCACTTGTTTTCTGACACGGAATTTTAAATACTATTGATGACTTTGTGTTTCATAAACAATTTAGAAATCATGTTTCCAACAGTGTAGATCATGGTGGATTAGCTTTGAACCGGAATTTCGAAATCAATTAATGTGATTTCAGTTGATAGTACTGAATTCTAAATAAACTCCTCGTAGTTCTTTACGTTAGAATAAAACCTTGATAAACAAAAAAAAAATATCAGATAACAGAGCAACCAAATTGAATTACTGTGAAATTGTAAGTTAGTTGTTAAATTTAGTTATTAAAAACAGAAATTGATAGGTTGAAATATTCTAACGCTTAAGTAAGTCGCTGTTCGTAGTAAAGACTTGGGAATTGTTTGATAGATGACCTTGATATTTTAAAGTAGTTAGCTTAGTTAGTAACCTCCAACTTGACCTGCGAAAGACAGACACAATTTGTTGATGAATAAGCTGCCATATTCATGTTTGAATAACATCTGGTAAATGCAAACATTTAATGATAATATATTTTCTTACTAGAACCAAAAAATTAGGTTTGAAAAAAGTTTATTAGATCTGATAATAGAATCAACAATATCAGAAAAAAAATAATAACATAATACAAGAAATAGAACTTTAAACAAGGCATATCTTTCTTTAGTATACCCAATGTTCTTACTTGTAATTTCTTTCCCCTTTGACATTCCTTTCGATTGTACATATATATTTAAATGCTAACTTAAAAAATACCGTGCTCTGTAGACAAAACGCTGAAAGAAATAAAACAAATTGTACATGAAATTCGAATGTCAATATTGACTCAAACTCACTTAAAAGAAAACCATTTTAGATGTTTTAATTTTTCACTTAATGATAGAAGTCAATAAACAAAAATATTTTCAAAAGCCTTTGACACAGAATTCAAAATCAAAGAAATGAAATAAAATAAAGGTAGGCACTGTAACCCTTACCAAGCAAGGAGAAAGAAACATGGGAACACTAGATTTGTAATTTCATATGGTATATGCAGCCATGATGTGATTCATGACCGTTGAAAATCAAGCATCATTACCTAATTTACTTTATTTATTTTGCACATATGTCTCAAATTTAAAAACTTCACCGCAACTAGTGAAGAGAAACAAGCATGAAACACATCACTGTTTCTTCGAATGATCAATATATATATATATATATATTGTACAATGTTTTCTGTATCTAATGGGTTCTTACTAATACAACATGAGTTCAAACTTTCTCTTGAACTGAGTCAATGAATAAATCTTTAACTCTAATTAATCTAAAGGTATAATTATTTTTTTGAATAGCTTAACGGTTTGTTTCCCAAGGATGGACTATCATAGAGAAATATGCTTAAAGTTGGGCTGAAGTTATAAATAAGGGCATTGGACTTTTGGGTAGGGCTAGTTTAAGTTTTCAAATAGCACTTAGAAGCTGTTTAAAAATCTTTACACTCAAGTAGATTCTTAGATGAACTTAAATAATTTTCTATATTCCTTTAAGCGTTGAATCTACTTATGTCTATAAGTCTAAATATTTATACTCGTAAGGGTATTATATTCTTATCATAATTTTAGCTTGATGTGAGCTTTGCTCTTTTATATTGATATATGTTTGAATTGTTTATCGTTAGACTAAGCATGTCTTAATTACCTAAAATACTTCTGAAAACTGTTTGATACTCCATATTTATTGATAATTGACTTTGATAACTCCACACAGAGCCGATTCATAGACATAACGACAAAATACAGCTCTATATATGATGTGTGCACAATAGAGCACCCTAGAAAAACCAGACAAGAAAACTGGAAACAAAATTTTTTAGAACACTTTCCAAACACAAAAAGGTGTATAAAGTTTTTTTCTAATAAAGAGATAAATGCTTGCCAAAATTCTTTGCGAGGTCTAAAAAAATCCAAAACCAAGAGGTGGTATTCTCAATGCATTCATGAATCATTCTTATTTTTCCTCCACTGTGAATTTCTTAACTACTAAAAATTCTGATAATTCTGCTCTTTCTTTATCAAAAGAAATCTCACCAATATTTCCCTAGCAGTTCCGCTCTTACAATTTCTCATTACCACCCTCAACACACTGAGTGGGTCTAATACTCATTTTCAAAAGTACCTCTTTCCTGATAACATTATTGCGCCCATTCTGAAACTTTTAGAATCAGGACTTCTATGTTTCTGGATGTGAAACTTACACTTTTCACCTTTTCACTGAATATCCTTACCTCGTGTATTAAGCCTACCTCACATATGAAATATATAGTGCCACTTGCACTATTAAACTATTCTCCAACTTTTTCACCTCATCACATTTAGCATTCAGGCATGAATCGATCGTGCTCTTAAACGCCAAAAATCAAATAGGGGATTATATCTCAACCTTTTAATTTTTAATTCTACCTCTACTTTGCTTTTCCAGATGAAAATTTAGTAAGACTCCTACAATCATACTCAAGTTCATCATTATTCATATGAACGCTTGATGATAAAAACTCATCTGTTTCTTCCCTCTTTTCCTTTATATCTTCCTTCTCAAACTTGAGAAACTTCTCTGGAGCTTTCTACATTTCCCGATCCATCTTTTCTATGAATACTTTTCTCGCTCCATTTTCCAACTTAGTTAGCTATTCTACTTTCCCTATGGTGATAGTATTCTGTTTCTTGCTTCTAAGATATTCTTAGGATTTTCTTTTCATCCCTCTTTTCCGGAATGGGTTCCTCTTTCTTCTAATGTCCTTTTCCTATATCAAATCCTTTCTGTGTATCTATATTTTCAACCAACTGTGTTCACCAAGGGCTTATCAGTTCTTATGCTATTTCTTCCAACCCTTGGTTTAATTTCCTGCTTTTGTTTTACGAACCTATAAAATTCTTTTCTTCATTGGCTCCTTTATCTTTGCATTCGCATCGATTCTAGAATCCAGTGCATTCAAGTTCTCCCTTACGTATAACGGTAAGATACAACTGAGGTCATATGCTTTCAGCTTCTAACATTCGTTATCTTTTAGACATGGTTTTAATAACAGATTCTTTTCTCTTACCCATATATATATATTTCGGGAGCTTCTTTAATATTGCTTTTGCCTTAGTTTTACCTTTGTTCCAAGCTTCTTTCCGAAAGATAGAATTAATCCTTCTACATCTTGAAACATATATTGTACGATATCTTCTTCCATTACGCCTTTCCGCAAAGATATATATTTTTCAATGAACTTTTCATCTGTAATCATATTCCTTGACTTCCTTTCTTTTACTTTGTCTTCTATCGCCTATATTATATACTCAATGTCTTTAGTCTTTCACAGATAATACAGTCTTTTAAATACTTAAAAACCAGTTTCTCCCTGAAATTAATATATTTCTTAACTGCATTATCGACTACTTTATATTCATATATAAACCTTTCTAACTTCTCCAACTTAAAATCTACAAGTGCATTTATTTTAACGATCCTTTCCGGTGTTATGTCAGCAAGTGTGCCTATTTTCTTCTCATTATCTTTCCCCATTTCTTCGACCATTTTCTGCTGTACTTGCGTGATAACCGATAATACTTCTTCGAATAATTGGAGGATTGTGTTCATATTCAGATGTTTTTGATGCTGAACAGCCATAGTTCACATAAATATATCTTTTTTCACTATGCTCAGAAAACTATTTTATAAAACTAAAAATTTTATTGCTTCACTCCTTATTTACTTCGTTAAATACTTCTTCACTTTTAATCCCTTCGTTCTCAAATAAATTGTCCTTGTTAAAGAGATTCCTTTTCCAAGAACTTATACAATATTGCAATATTGTGTTTTTCGTGTCGCAAAACTTAAACTACACATCTGCGGATGAAAAAGTAACCATTTACAACTTCAAATATGCTCTTAGAATATATAAGGAAAAAATCTTCCTTTTTCTTAACTTCTTAACGGTACAATTATATATATTAACCAAAATTCATTATAAGTAACGTTATACCATTATGCCATTAACTATTCCAAGGAAATATTTCAAATTGTGATACATGAATGAAATACAGTGGTTTTGAAAAGAAATATAGTTCAAAACACCCTTAACTAATTAATATCATTAATTCTCCTCGCAAACTCCTGGAAACTATTTAAACCAAAATAGTAAATTAAATAAATTCGTATAGATTTTATACTTCTTTTACTGGTATAATTTGATACAGAAACTTGTTATAATATAAACTCTACGTTTAAAGTCCAAAAATATACCAAACACTTCAACCTTATAAGAATATGTGCAAACTGGGAACCTTATTTCAATAACAGTACAGCTCGAAATTTTATCAAGGTATTTCTTAACTTCTGGTTATTTCTTTTTATTTTACCAAATCAATAAGAATCCGTGTATTTTTGAAACGTGTCTCAGTAAACTCAATCCAATTAAATACAACAACATGAATAAAGACGTGATTCGATACTACACACCCAACAGAGAGAATTCACAAATCTCAAACGGTTTTGATAGTCTAAACTCAAAGTTTGAAGTGCTTAAAGTAACTAAGCCAGATAATGCAGATTTTATTTGGTGTCATAAGCAATCAGCCAATATCAAAAATGCGCTTCGAAAAGGAAAACAGGTTGTTGGAGGAAGTGGTCTTGCAAACTCAAAAGTTCTGGAAGACAAGATGAACCTATCTATTTTAGAAAACTCTATTAAAGAACAAATTTTTCTTCATTCGAAGTTTTTTACATCTAAAGAGCAGGTTCTACAGTTCCTTGATGAGTTCTTCTTAAACGAAAATGAGGAAAATACACCTTTTTGGATACTAAAAGAATCAGGTGGAAACTGTGGTTCAGGACTTAATGTTATATACAAGCATAATTATAAGTCCACCATTGAGGGGTTGCGTACCAGTGAATTAGATCTTGTGTTACAGGAATATATTGCAAATCCAAGTTTATGGAATGGAAAGCATAAATTCCACTATAGAATATTTATTATTCTGAAAGCAACAGGTGAATCCTGGATTTTTCACAAATGTTTAACTCATATAGCAAATAATGAATATACTCAAAGTGATAATGATGCGGAAACTCAGTTTACAAACGTGGCAATGAATGTTCACGATGACGTTCGTTTTAAAGGATGCCCAGTGTATAATTTGGCAGAATCTGGAGCATTTTTGGATGAGCTCAAGAATTTGCTAAAAATATATTTTCATGAAGCAGTTCCTTTCATGATAAATCAAACAAACAAACGGAACTTTGTGCATATTGGTGCGGATGTAATGTTTAAGGAAAATGATGGAAGACCTTTTGTGTTGGAGTTTAATATACCGCCTTCAACTGGGATGTATGGAAAAAAAATGCCTGAGTCAAACATAGAGCTGTACCAGGAAATGTTTTCGTCCATTGCAAGTTCATTTTTCTTGGGAGAAGATATTGACGAAGACTTGTGGATTCCTGCTAGTGGAAAACTCCAAGAAGTTAAGGAGGTCCCTAATTCCATAACAGGCCTCAATAATGTTCAATGGCAAAAGCATAAAAATAGTTTCTTAAAATAATAACTGAAATTCTTTTTTCTATTCTCAAGTCAGCAACATTCTTCATGAATATGTGCTGATATAAGTATGTAGCTTGCGTTAATTAGTTAGTTTAACTGTACGGCTCAAAAGTATTAATTGGTACCAAAGCAACCTGAATAAAAGAAAAAGCTTTTTAGAAAATAAACTTTTTTACAACAGGTTAAGAACCTAAGAACCAAAAGATTATATAAAGTTCTGAAAAAGAAAACCATTTCTAGTTATTGGTGCTTAAGAAACTTTAGAAGATATTTAGTGAAGAAATATTTATGAAAGATAAGAGTAGCTGCTAAAGAGAGAAAAGAATTTAGACGTTTTAATTGCTTGTATACATTTTTTTGCAGTTCTCAATTCTAACATTCAAAAGTTAGTGACGCGCCTAGCTATAGTTATTTAGTCGGAAAATTCAAATATTTTAACACTGTAGCAGCTTATAAATACAAAATAAAACATCAAAGAGAAAGTATTATGGCAACCGCAGGTTTAAATCTTAAGGCAAATACTTTTCGTAAATCTGAAAATAGTTAATTTCACAACTTCAATGGAGAAACTCAGTATGTTCTTTCTTTGGAAAGAAATGTGGAAAGTACTATGCAATGTACGATGTTAAAGTACCTGCATTAGCTAAGGTACCAATGTTAAAGCTATTAAAAGACAAAGGGTTTGACTCAGTGGAGTGAAGTTTTACGAGAGAGCAAAACAAGCAAAGAATTGCAGGTGATGATTTTGAAAATTCTGAGAGCTCAATTGAAGTATACACTCCAGAAAGCAAGAATACTCCGGCTGAATGTTTGAAACTAAGTTAAAACTCCATAGTTTTGTATTATCAAAAGAACTATGTCTTTGCCCTAGGAATAATAACCTAAAGCTTCATTAGAATTGAACTTGTGCTTGGTACATCCGCTGAAGAAGCCATTACTATATTAAGAGCAATTTCATAACTGGAACTGTTACATCTTAAGAAGAGTAAAGAACGAACTCTTGAAACATTTATAGATTCAAAACATATTTTCACATTAGTGTTAAAAATCAGAAGGTCAAGAGTGAGAGAAATATACCAGATATTCCATTCAGAAGTTAAACAAAATTTTTAAACGAATGCAAAGTAGAATACGCAAGATTCAAGTTATATATGATGTAAACTCTACATGATCTATGGTAGAATGCTTAATTAGAAACATTCAAAATAAACAATAAGGTGTGGCAATATTTCTATGTCCGAGTACTTCATTAGATAATGTAATAAACTGTTTGTGAAGATTTAGTCAACTTTTGAACTTCGCATATATAAAAATCAGCACTAGGATACAGATACAATAGATATTTCAACCAGCAAAGCGAAAATGAATAATAATGAATACCTTAAACCGATTAGGTGCTGTCAATGCAGAGGTTTTATGCTTATATATATCCAGTGCTGAAGCTATCTTAATATTTGTTTTCCCTAACTCGTATATTTGGATACATATATATTTAACGGATGTACTCGAAAGATACATGGTGGATGTCTTTTTTAGTGGTTTGGTGAGACGGAAAAATGAAACTGAACTAGCAAAAAACTGTCAGCCAATTTTTCATTAAGATGGTCCATCACTTCAAGGAATATTTTCCTTTTAAGGAATTTTCTTGGGGAGTGGGGGTAATTTATTCCCCATGAACAAACAGGTCTGCCGGGGTAACCCATCGATCTTTATGGATCAATGATAAGAGTTTGACGAGTAAATACTTAATGGACCACGATTCTTAGTTTATTTTGGCAGATGTCATTGTGGCTTATGGAAATAACAAACCAAGATCTGATCTAGGCTTCTGTACTTCCATGATTACCATTAGGAACTAAAAAAATACAATAGTAACCAGTGTACTGTTAGTTCCTAGGAATAATACAGGATTAGTATCTCGCTATAACATACCAAGAAGGGTTTGAGGTGTGACAATATTAGGTATATGGATAGAACAATTTGATTGTTAGATAGATTGTTTCACAATTGTACCATATTATACGGTAGCGAAATATCAACATATAAGAATATGACAAAACCACAGACTGTCAAAAATGGAAACATACGAAGCTAGCGAATACTAAAACAAAATGTTCGGAATTGATGTATTTATATATCGTTCAGAAGCTATCAGCACGCAAAATTGGAAAACTACAAAGTGTAGGCAAAAAATTCCGGTTTCACGACGGATCAAGAAAAGACTAGAAAGAAAAGAAAAGGTATAGAAAAATGGGCAAAAAAAGAGGAGTAGTTATAAAGAGACAGGCAAGACAAGGAAAAATGTATGGGAGAAGAGAAAAAAATGAAGAAAAGTGAAGAAGAAGAACATACTAGGCAAGTCGAAGAAGAGAGAGACGAAGAAGACACCCGACAGTAAAGAAAACCAAATACCGATTATGTAGAAAGACGATGAAGAAGAGAGCGGGTTACCAACAAAAGATGACAAAGAAAAGAAGGTTCTAGTAGCTCAACAAGTTAATGAAGAAGAGCCGACAGCGGTAGAACCTAGCACAGGAGGTGCAGGTGTTGTCATGCCATTCTACAGTTGTTCTGCTCTAATAAATCCTGTTATTTGGTCGAGCAACCAAGGAGACGCCTGAGATAGATGTGAAGTTGAAGAATGGGACAAAACTACAATAGGGGAAGAAAAACTACCCGCCGTCAATGCTGCTGCTAGGGCTTTAAGTCATACACGGGGATGAACTACCCACCTTGACGAACAAAATTAATTCCCGTGTCAAAAAAAATTTGGTTTGATCATTGTTGTGTCTCAACATACGCGCTAGCGCCATCGCCACGATAACGCCGTGACGATTACGACGATAACTAAGGTGACGACTCGTTGAATCACGAAGAAAGACCGCGAATTTTCCGGTCAGTCAATAAGAAGTTCTATACCCTTACACTATGTTACTTGTGAAAAAGATTTGCGCGCGGCACAACAACGCCTAACAGGAAGGGTGCTTACCATGTTGGAGAAAAAGGATATCCATAAGAAGCGGAGGTATCCTATGTTGCTCCAGGTCTCGCTGGCGGAATGTGAGGACGATGGAATACCGCGAGCACAGCGCGTGGCGCACATCTTTGCGGTAAATAACCATTACAGTGAAAGGATAGACCAGAGCCTTGAACAACCGGTAAAAATTTGCAAGGGACATCCACTCAGAGTGCTCAAGCAAAATATATCGACCTGGTTCTTTTAAAGTGAAGAGGGAAGATTTTCTCTGTCTTGTAATGGATAGTCGATCACAACGCCTCCGCAAGAATGGAAGGCATCGCTAAGGCCTATATTACTACAAGAGAGTACCCGGAACCCACGAGGAGAATATAACTCTTTAAATTGGTAGCAAATGCAAACCCACAGCACCAACTTTCACATAGAGTACCAAAGCGCACAGTGCCGATGAGGGAATCACAGAACATTAACAAGGGAAAGCACTTATATAAATGTATCAAGGGACTAGAAGAGGCGTTGGTCTGAGAAAAAGAAATCTCAATAATCCTCGCGTTAGATATAAATGAAGTTAAGGTTAGTGAATAGAGAAGAATAAGAAAATCTGATGCACAATCCAGATTGCAAATCAACCATCTTGCAGCGCAACTGGCGCAGGTCAGAAGAGACCACGCGAAGACGATGAGAATGTTTTGGGCCGAGCGCAAAAAACCTAGAGAACTAAAAGAAGATAACAGTCTCGTTACTATTTGCCAAACACACTCATCAATGCCGCATTAAATGGGCCGCCCTTGACACCTTACACTCGAAATACAAGAACAGGTTCGGTTCACTCCGACATACGATCATCAAATGATCGACAAGATATTGAACTCGTATTAGCGCAACTGAAGTGCCTGAGCGCACTGATATCAGGTATAAGACCGGAGCCCAAAATCGGTATAATATTACCACCCGAACAAATCTGGCGAATGGTGGGGTTAAAATTTAAGAAGATGAAAACTAGAATGATAGACGAGGCACGGAGATTTGTGGAAATATACAGCATATACAAAATTTTCTTTAATATTAACCCCACTAACAATTGGTTATGGGTAGACGCTTGCCTAGAAAAGAAATTGAGAGGCACAGGCGTGACGGAGGTAAACCTCATAGAGCGCTTATGAAAATATTTAGAAGTACATGAGGTATATGAAGGAGAAGATACTCTCCGCCTTATTAGAGAGATGGCTCAATGGCACGCCGATGAAACCTTTATGGGACACCTAAATACGTATATGAGGGGAGCGGAGGCTGTATAAAATAGTTTGGGTCAAAGGGAAATAGTCGGCACCAGGAAGTGTTATAATGCCTAAATGAGATACTACCGGTGCAAGTGATAATAGGGCCGAAAAAAATGAAGCTAAAACTTTGCCTACCAGATTCTTCCTGGGTGAAATTAATAGACTCAAACGAAGAAAATATAAAGACTTTGTATGACGCACTAAGAGACATCGGCACTGTTGACCTGCCGCCCCCGATTGTAGTAGATTTAAAGCCATGGAGCGCTGAGGTAAGAAGAGTGGAAGAGACGACAAAACGCGCAAGAGGAGAAGAATAAGTTCACTTGCCTCAGAAGAATCAAAAAGAAGAGGTAGAAAATGTGGTAAAAATGGCCGCCGCCAGGCGCCGCGTGAGTATGGATGTGGCAATTACATAGACAGACGCCTCAGTATCAAATATGGAAATTAGTTTTATAGGCACCCAAGTGCCAATAGATCCGAACAGATTCACACCACTCTACCAGTGTCGCGAACCCTGAAGGATTAAAGACAAGACAAACCTTCGGGAAGGGAATTTCCAAGAAGTATAATAGTGTCTGTGAGAAGAACTAAGGGTCGTGGTGAAGCAGTGTACCATACCAACAACAGAGATAGAGTGTAGAACCCGATCCTACACAGCGGCGACGATGAATCAGTTGTGTCGCTGTAGATGTATTCGTGATTGGTAGAAGACATGGGCGACGCATTGCAGAAGATTTTACTAGCAGATGGCACAACTGGCTTCAAAGTACAGAAAGTAGCCTATGCGGGCCTTAAGATGTGCATCAATGCAGTAACCAAAAAAAGATGACACTGAGTGATGATATACTTTGTAAATATACCAGAATGGGACGAACTCCTTATTGGTTTAGCGGCGATAGCCGATGTGTACCTCATGCCTCATCAAAATGCCTAGGAAATAGGCAGTGGATTCTAACTAATCCCGTGGGCTATCAAACTTTCGCCAATTGATTCATTGAAGGCGCTGAAGACATAGAAGGACTGATCTTGAGTAACCTTTCGCAGTGCATGTGGTTCTGGAAAATTGTGATAGCTATAGTACCTTTAAGAATAATATTGATTTTATATGCATACTTTAGAAAACATAACTACCCTTTAGCTGAAATCATAAAACTCCTTTATGAGGACGTCGTAAATATACTTTGAGTACTCATATCTCGTCTTCAAAAAATATTTAACAAGATTCAATCTGCGCCAGCAGAAGTCTTAGGATATACAACTCTGCTGCAGCTATGGACCGTCACAACTTCGAGTAATGGCCATGTTAAGATTGTTTACTGGAGAAAAATTTGAATCTATAGGAGGAGGTATTATAGTGCGCGCCGCATCCATCGAATTTAGCAAAAGATTGTGAAATATAGATGTGGCGGTAGGTACCATTCGGTGAAGCCATCCACCTGAAACAGACAAAAGATATGGTGGAAGAAGATGACTTAGAACATCTGATTGTACCCGACGTCGACGAGGAAGTGAATAAGGAAGTGAAAAAAGAATAAATATGTGCCGCGATAAAGAAAATGATCCAAGAAGTAACCGGTTTTACTGAAGCATAGCACCAACACCTTTCAAGAATATATATATATGACCTTTGAAGGTGTTCTTGCTACTAACACATCACAAACACCAATAAGTTTGTTACCACCCATGCATGTGATTCCGATAGAACAAGCACCCTTTAACTTACCATCACTATACCCGCTAGGATCGGGTAAGATTGAATTTGTAAGATAAGAATTGGAAGGAATTGTAAGAAAGGGTATGACCAAGAAAATTCTATAAGCGATATATGGCTCAATGATATTCGTAGTACCGAGGAAAAATAATCAATGACACATGGTTTTGGACCTGGTGGTAGTGAATAAGGTACTTCACAGGGACCTAAACATACTGAAGATATTATAAACATAATTTTGTAACACAGCGCCGGTACAATTCTATAGATGCTTGGATGTGGTCAACAGGTTTGACCAACTTGTAATCACTGAGTACGAAAAAAAAATACTTTAACATTATTACATAACATGATAAATTCCAATTGCAGTTTGAGCCAATGGCGTATCATAGTACTATCTTATTCTTTCACCAATACATGGTAGATTATATAGCTGGTACACACTATGATAAACAAGGAAATGGAATAATAAAGTGGATAGACGATACCCTAATACATACGTTTGACTTTGATCATCTTGTGAAAATATTAGATGTACTACCAAATTTAATGAAGTGGAAAGTACAAATAAGTGTATCAAAGCCAATCTTATTCACAGAAAGTATCGAATAGTGTGGGCGCTTCCTCGGGAATGGAGGGTGGAAATTAGCTAAAAAATATTGCAAAACAAACTTGTCCGTATCAAAGACAGAGTATGTGTTTGAATTAGCAAAACTAATTCACTAGACACAATGTTTTGTGACGGCAGTTACTTAGATAGCACAACTGGGGTACAAAAGAATGCATTTTTAACCAGAAAGGAAGGATTAGAAGAACAAGTCATTGAAAGAAGGAAATTTAATTGTGTGTAACGATGAATTCGAATCAACTTTGAACAGATTCAAACATTTCTTGTTACAGGCGAGAAATAAAAGACTTCAACGCTTTGATAGAGAAATCAATCTGATCTTAGTTATTACCGCGCCTGATAAATACCACAGCGCAATTGTACTCCAGGCAAGTCCTAAAGAAATAGGCAAGGGCATACTAAAAAAGGTAGTTTCTTCAATGATGTTTTTCGGCGGGAAATTTGATGCCACTCAGTTAGTTTGGGGGATATGTCACAAATAATTCCATCCGATAATAAGGACAATTAATAAGCTGTCCTACCTGTTGCCATTTCACATAAAGTTGACACAAGTTTACACAGATCAGCTAAATTTAAAATCAATAATTCAGGGAGGGGTTTTAAAATAAATCGTGAACACTTTAATCATCTACAGAAATATATGGTTATTTTGCAACATGTTCTGGTAGACATTCACCATGTTAACGGCATAAGTCAAAATATTCGCCGACATTCTTACGAGATGGGCCGCGAATCAGGAAGCACATAGGCGATCATTCAGAAGAACATGTGAAATGACCGCACAAGTGCAAGAAAGCGAGGATGATCTGCACCAGGAACTGTGCAATGCATACCTTGAGACGCTTTCAATATAGATAGAAAAAGGGACCTCACTAATGGGGGGGGGAACCTATACTCTAGAATTAAGGTGGATTTTGACATCCTGACTATGGAACAATATGAACAGCTCATGCAAAAATGACGAGGAGGTGTAATCTAGGATGAAAACAGAAAGTCTTTTTTTTTTGCCATCGGTGGAAGTTCAGGCTTGGCGCCCGTTAAAAGGGATTGCCTCGGCTAAACAAAAAGAGCCAAAGGAATTGGACATTTTAAAACGATCACAGCATTAAGTTTCCGTGGAATGAAAACAGAAGAACTGGATGCTCAATTAGTTGATAATGACGTCTGTTGGGTGGAAATTATTGCCGGCAATGAGGGTACGGAAAACCAGTATGATACAACGTCGGAACCGGGCACAAATGACTATGTAACAACAACTGATGAAGAGATTGAAAGCAGGGCGGCAACTTGGAGCCCCTCGATTAATGAGGTATATCAAATATAGAAGAAGCAGATAGAAGAAAATACATGCGCGGCGCTGAAGTTATTGGCCAAGTAACGGGCATCGGCGTTTAGCCCTTAGTGTGTAGCATAACGGTGCCACCTTGAGGAGTTATAAATAATAAAGACACAGGAAGAATAAATGGTTACCCAAACAAATACCATCAAAAAAGGATACAACATTATAATTCCAAAGATACTAGTGGAACTCCAGTTTGTTCATATACATGTCGGGAACAAACATAGGTCGGTAAATGCGGACGTAAACGATATCGCCAAATTTGAACGGATGTTTCCCGAGGAAATCCAATGCATTGTAGGTGGGTGTCATGACTGGGATAAAATTGTTGAGGTACTGCACCTACTGAGAGACAATTGTACACATCATAGCAAGCTGTCAAAAGAAATACAAATGAAATGCAAACTTGTAATTAAAACAAGATGACCGATAGAAACATTGGCAACAGGTTTCTTCGAAATAAATCCGCGTGGATATATCTTGGTGCTAACCGACGTATTTATCAGATTTACACATCTTACCTCTACAGAAACACTATAGCTTGGCGCAATTGCAGAATCGCCGGATCTCTTCGCAAGTAACTTTTAATTGGAGAAGAGTCTTGCAATGGTTAAGGACCGCGAAAGTCATTTCCCAAACCAAGTGTTGCATCAGGTGGCAGCAGAGACAAAATTCACATATAACTTTGCCATCGACTACGAAAGGTGGTGGAATGGTGAATTAGAAGTACTAAATAAGAATTTCCTGTCTTTTATAAAAACTCTTGTGAGCGAATACCGCCTGCATTGGAATGAATGGCCCAGATTGTTGCGGAAGGTACATGGTGCGATGAACGAGTTGCCAAAACCGTCCCAAAAGCTACATGGAAGAAAACAGGTGCCGTAGGTCTTCAAACTGCCTTTGTATGTAAAGGCCGAGAGAAAATGTGTTGCGCCCGCAGCACCCCTCCTATAGAGAAGCGCGTACGTAAATAAGGTAGGATATTGATATCCATGGATGATGATATATTGTATAAGCTCCCGGGAGCATTCAGGAAGTGCATGAAAGAGTACGAAAAAGAAGTAGTTAGGTATTTCGTGCCAAAAAAAAATAAAAAATGATTCCAGCCGCACGGGAACAAATTACGCTAGAGTCCTCCAACGTGGACTTGACGACTTGTGTTTGGTTTCATCAAAAGAATCCCAGCAGAGCGCGATAATCTGGCGCTTGAATGGTCTGAACCGGAGCAGATTATTGAGGTGGTATGAGACAACATATACAAGATACGGAGGTTATCGGGAAAGAAGAAGGTGTTTCATTGAAGTATATTACACTTCTAAGAGCCAAGCGACTTTGTGCCGACTGAAGCGCTAAGAAAGGTATATATAATGATGACGTATAAAAGATTGAAGTAAATGAATTTATTGATATAAATTATGGACCAATTAAGATGGAGTTTGTAATAGGAGTTGTATGGCGGCGGTGTTCTCCCAAGAGATAATACCTGGGAATCTTCTCAAGTTATGTTTGATGATTTAAGAACGTCGATGCTTGAACGTCTTCGCCGGCATGTAGAACAGAAACGACAGTCGAGAGTAAGAAAAAGAGCGTAAGAGGTATTATTAGAATCAGAAGCAATTCCAGACAAATTAGTAAGAAGATTACCAGAATTTAATACCTAGCGCAAATGTCTTGCACAGATAGAAAAACCGAAAGAAAAAATGCAACGAGAGTGACATCAGTACAGGACTGGATGAAGGAGGAAATACAGGAAATTAGGAATTTAGTACTTGCTTTCGGCATGGGAAACTTCGAAGAATACAGAAAGTATCTGCCGAAGAAAAGCAAAGCAATTATATACGCTTATTTCCAGTGACATCTAGAACGGTTGGATCTTTAGGAGATGGTAGGAGAGAAATGAGACATATAAAAGGTTCTTAAGACAGTCGAAGTATTGTCACCGAGACAATTCATATCTGTCAGACGTTTTGTCAACTGCAAGCAGGCGTTGGTGCCGATAAATGAGGCCTACATTTCGGAATTTACTGAGGAATACGGAAAGCGCTTACGATCATATCGACAACAGGCCGCCAAATATATACGCGTCGCGTCAAGAATGTGTGGAACATATGAGAAAAACTCAAGATTGGTAAAAATATTGTTGAAGCTTTTGAGGAAGGGAATGAAAAGGAGTGGGAAGGAGATGGCTTTAGGGTAAGGTTTGCAAGCTAATATGAGGAAGCTTATAACAAACAAGGACTTATGGTCACACAAACACCCTGTAAACCAGAATGTTACGTGGTGATATGTAGTTCCGACAAAGGAAATGCTAGAATTTCTGCGTTCCAGAGAATGGGGTGTATCTTTGATTTGACATTCGAAGAAGAGTAAATAACAGTGCGCTTATGTATAGCATCGCCTGAAAAGGTATTGTACATTATCGAATATCCATTCAAAAGAATACACTAGGGAACAGCAGAATTACCAAAGATATATTTCCTACTGGTGGAATCTCTTTGGGTGATCTGAGGCACTGACCCATTACGAGAAATAGTCATTAGGTATGATAAAGAGCCAAGTGAATTGGTAATGAGCTTTAGGATTGAAGAAGTAAGACAAAAGTTTATGGGTTAAGCTCCGAGCCACCTGTTGAGCCGAGAGCTGCTGCGCCGCTTGCTGGGAGAGCTGAAGACATTGCTGAAGAAAATTTTGAAAAAGAAGAGTTAGAAAACCCGTCAACAGTAGAAAATAACTGGAGACGGGTTGGATGCAAGAGGAACATGATCCTGTGAAAAATAGTAATATCGGTGATATAAGATTAGATAGGAAAGTAGGAAGGAGATAAGTTTTAAGCATCACTGATTCAACAACAAAAATAAAAAGTAACAGTAAAAACTTTTATAGTAGCTGATCTTGGAAAGGAATCGATTCATCTTTAACGAAGTGTCTAGCAGCATATATATCCTAGGGTGTCTAACTCTCAAGTAATGATCCAATTGAAATATTTAGGTGGAAACAAATTTACTTAGTCTGACTAAGAAGAGACAAAGACACATTTTGATCCAGCAGGTAGCGGGTTCTTCTGTCAAGCATGTTTGGTTTAGTTCCTTGAAATGTTAAGGTTAGAAACATTTATTTTGTGGTCGCAGTTTTGGGCCTACCCTGGAGAGGAGGAACAACTGATCCGACTATAGGAGTGGCCTTACCTATAAAACGATGAATACTTAGACGTTCAAGAACCTGAGATTTATCCATCATTTGTTGGCTAATGATGGATATTCGTTAATATTGGTTACTAAAAAGGTCTACAGTGAAGTTTTGATATGAGCAGAGAGACTAAATCTACATCTCTTTGTTTCTGTAACCTGGGCTTAGAGATATGGTTCACGACTTTTAGCTAACTCAATTGCAGATGCTGTTTAATGTTCTCAGGAAACCTATTTTGTCTTTATTGACACTGTAACTAAAGGATTTAAGTTTCCTGAAGATATTTCTACTGAGGACTGGGTATAAGACCTGAATTTGGTAAAAAAAGACTCAAAATGAAGCATTATTTATAGGTTCTGGATAAAGCGGCATGTTGAACACGGAGTGTAGATTAAAACTCACCAAGTTGACAATGTGTTGATCTGTCCTATCCAGAAGGTTGGAATCAAACTGGAAAAAAAAAGAATAGAAAAGGCTACTAGCGAGAGGTCTCGAAGAAAAGGACAGAACTAGAAAAAGAGGTATTCACAAAGAGCAAACTCAACTCAAGCAGAGAAGAACCACAAAGCAAGTGCACGAAATCAGTAGAATTATTTAGCTTTATTTTCTAGCCTAACGATTAAAGGAGCAGTTCTAGAAATTACATTAATATTAGAAGACATTTTACACATATTTGATTTGCTTCCTTAATACAAGTCTGTTAGGGTTAAAATTTTCTAGAAAGGCCTACACAAGGATTTACATTTAGAAAATACTTTTGAAGAACTTGAGGTGATGAAGTATTTTGAAAGTATCGAGACTATTCCTTCATCGCCCTTTCCGAAGCCTCCTGATCTGGCTTACATAGTTGAGAAGATTTTTCCCACTCGCAACTCTCTTGAGTTGCTTGCTAGAATTAACAACATTCATCTTCATTGAACTCTGTTAGCTTGGATCTGTTGCCTGACGCTAATTTATCCTATTTTAGATCAGACGAGTGAAAACTATATTTAATTTAGGAGATGGCAACCCCGTGTTTCCTAATCAATGGCGTGGTACACACCTGCGTGTGCATTCATGTGATATGGTTGTTGCAGTCTAAAACAAAATTTAAGTCTTAAGGATTGCAATAACATAAACCCTAATGACCTTATCTAAAAAGCAAAAGGACTAGCAGTCTAGATAATATTTACATCAGCACATCATGAAGAATTTTCAGGACTTGTACAAAGAAAAAAGCATTTTAATCATTTTTTTAAAAATCTCTTTTTATACATTTGCCATTGAAAATTATTCAGGCCTGTTAAGGAGTTAGAGACCTCCTTAACTTCTTGGAGTTTTTCACTAGCAGGAATCCACAAGTCTTCGTCAATGTCTTCTCCCAAGAAAAATGAACTTGCAATGGACGAAAACATTTCCTGGTACAGCTCTATGTTTGACTCAGGGACTTTTTTTCCATACATCCCAGTTGAAGGTGGAATATTAAACTCCAACACAAAAGGTCTTCCTTCATTTTCCTTCAACATTACATCCGCACCAATATGCACAAAGTTCCGTTTGTTTGTTTGTGACTTCATGAAAAGAACTGCTTCATGAAAATATATTTTTAGCAAATTCTTGAGCTCATCCAAAAATGCTCCAGATTCTGCTAAATTATATACTGGGCATCCTTTGAAAAGATCTTCATCGTGAACATTCATTGCCACGTTTGTAAACTGAGTTTGCGGCTCAATATCACTTTGAGTATATTCATTATTTGCTATATGAGTTAAACATTTGTGAAAAATCCAGGATTCACCTGTTGCTTTCAGAATAATAAATATTCTATAGTGGAATTTATGCTTTCCATTCCATAAACTTGGATTTGCAATATATTCCTGTAACACAAGATCTAATTCACTGGTACGCAACCCCTCAATGGTGGACTTATAATTATGCTTGTATATAACATAAAGTCCTGAACCACAGTTTCCACCTGATTCTTTTAATATCCAAAAAGGTGTTTTTTCCTCATGCAGGTTTAAGAAAAACCCATCAAGGAATTCTAGAGCCTGCGCCTTAGATGAAAAAAACTTGGACTGAAGAAAAATATTTTCTTTAATAGAGTTTTCTAAAATAGATAGGTTCAACTTGTCTTCCAGAACTCTTGAGTTTGCAAGACCACTTCCTCCAACAACCTGTTCTCCTTTTCGAAGCGCATTTCTGATATCTATTGACTGTTTATGACACCAAATAATGTCCGCAATATCTGGCTTAGCTACTCTAAGAACTTCAAACTTAGATTTCAGATTATCAAAAGCGTTTGGGAGTTGTGATAGCTCATGTTTGGGTGTATAATATCGAATTACGTCTTTCTTCATGTTGTTGTAATTAATTGGATTGAGTTTATTGACACACGTTTCAAAAATACACGGATTTTGATTGGTTGAATAAAATTAAAAGAAATAACCACATAGTTAAGAAATACGTCGGTAAAATTTCCAGATGGTAGAGCATGAAATCGGGCCATATAGCCAAAGTTCCAGTTATTGTACTTTGTGAAAATTTCGAGATAGCGGGGGAATGAAACATGTGGTAAAGAAGTTGAACTCTGAGTTTCCGAGTTCGCAAACTGAGAATTGGAGGAATATGTGGAAAGGTGCTAATATTTAGACAGGAGCATTAGTTTTTTTTTCTCAATTCTGTGTTGAAAAAGTTGGATATTCAGACTTTAAAAAATCGTGTCTATTGCGTTTATCGTGTCGAGCTAATGAACAGATGATTGACCACACGTGACCAAAGATGAAAATAACCCTGAGCAAAACTGGTTCCAGGCTAAGATTTATTTTCCTTTTCTTTAAAAAACCTTTTTCTCTTTTAGTTTAACGCTTATGTCATTATATTTTCGTTGCTGAACGGTAGCAAAAATACTACCCTCCCGTTATGCCAATAGCCATTCCAAAGATAATCAGCAATCATCAACTGCATGACTAAATACGAGAAGGTGCTGTACAGTTTTTTTATTCTGAGATTGTGCTATAGTTTGATTTATCACAAAAGTAGCCGTTTACTGCGTATCTATGAATCTAAGTAAAACTTAAGATTTAAGTTGTTGCAGAGTCGAAACGAGCCTGCGGTTTTGCCCATGCTCTATACAGCAAAACTAATATTGAAATTAAGGTACTTTCATTAACAGGTATTCTTAAACAGCAGGCCCCTTTTTTCCCAATAACATCTTGAATCTTGTGCATGATTTCCTAAGAATTTGTTATTTCTCAAAATTAAATCCAAAATTGAAAGAAAACAACAATCACGACTGTTAAAGACCAAAAGATGCCACTTCGAGTGATCCAGCTGTCTAGTTGCAGCATGAAGTGATTCCAGATGGCTCTTGATATTATATTAGATGTTTCCCAGTGATATTTAACCAAGATTTGTGTTTTCAGCTACATATTTCTCTCTGAGCGTGTTAATATCTACATCCAAGCTCCAGAAAACCGATTGTGAATCCAACAGGGTATTTATACGCTGCATGTTAATCTTTTACCTGTTCAGTTCCATCTTCCAGATACTAATTATTGGGTTTTGGGGGCTATTTGGCTTGTGCTGCGTGATCTGACGATTTTAGTGTTGCCAGTTCCTTAGCTACACCCAGGTCCAAGAAGATGATATATTATTAGGTTGTGATGGTTTCGGGTTTCAAGTTGGTGTTAAAGTTGCTTCTCCTGTTCTTATTATGTTTTGGTTTTCCTTTTCTAGCTGCCTAGAATTTTTCTTCGGTGTGCAGAGAATTATAAACTAGTTGGATGTATTAGAGGTTAGGAGGGAGCATCCAAGTCTTGTCTTAGGCGGTGTGGTGAGATGTATGGGAGAAGGTTCCAGTGATTTGCGACGCTGTGGGTGGACTGATGGGAGGTTCAAAGTGCTACTTCCTAGGCTATGCTCAGGATATTCTGAAGTTGAAGTCGGGGGTTCATGGTCATGATGCACCGGTTCGTCATGTTTTTTCAGATATTCTACGACCGTGCTTTGCTTTAGCGCTTGTTCCAAAATATATTCTTTCACGGAGACATTTTGGTGTTTCAGGTTTCAGAACAGTTGTTTCAAGTATCGCTTCTAGTTTGACATCCACAGTTTCTTGCTCACTGAAGGCTTGGATTCCTTGCTCTGCAAGTTCACAGACGTTTATATCCCCATCGTGCAGCTTGAAGTTCGTATTCTCCAGGTTTTCTATATTCTTTTTATATTTTTAGAGAGTTCGTTGAGTCTCTTCTTGATGTTGGCGGTGATCTTGCAGTTCTGGCAGCTATATAGTAGGGGTGAGAGGGCTAGTGACAAGACGGTCCCCTTTTTGGTTTTCTTGTTCAAGATGATCGACTTTAGAAGGTAGTTGAGCTGGTTCAAGTCACTTTATGCCCTCGTTATCTTATCTAAGACTTCTTCTTGATCCAGTCCCGAAGTTTAAATAATGCTACCAGACACTTCATCTTGGTTGTTCCCTGTACTGTTTGGCCATTGACTTCAATATTTGGAACTTTCTTCCTGAGTAAACTGGTCAATATATCTTCTACGTGTGAAACTGCAAGGGTTCTTGTTCTTGAACGGTTTTTTGTGCCATCGCAGTATCTAGAAACCCGGTGACAGTTCGAGGATCTTTTAGTTTGGAAGAAGGGGCTGCGTCTTTCACAATGAAACTTCCACAAAAGTCTATTGATCAGAGCATCAGGTATTTTTTCTTGTATTTTAGGTACTTTCTCCATGCACATGATCATCGTTTTGCTGATATTTATTCCGAGACCGGTGATATGTTCCAGTTTTGCAAGTTGTTGGACAAGATCTATTACTTGGAAGTCATCTTTAATAAACGCAACTACATCATCTGCGAAGGCCATGAGTTGTACTTTTTCGGTTCCAAAAATTACTTTCTCACATGTATTGTCTTTCAGGCGATGTATGATGCTGTTCAGTGCTAGAATAAAGAGAGTTGGTGATAGGCTATCACTCTGCATGACTCCTTTTTGAATTCTTGTGGTTTTGGATTCCTTTTCTCCTTCAACTACTTTGACTTTTGCTAAGCTGTAGAGGTACATAATCTGTTTTATTAATGATTTAGGTACTCCATGTCCCCTAAGCGAAAGACGGATAATGCTGTGTGAAACTGAGTCGAAAGCTTTCTTGAAGTCGATGAGAAGCATCTTGAGTCTAAAGTACCCCATTACACTTTTCGTAATTATTCCTTTCGCTATTTTGATCTTGTGGGTTGTTGCAAGATATTTGCGAAAACCTGCTTGATATGAAGGTATTTTTCAGCTATATTTTTAGCCGGTTATTGATTATTTTTGCCAAGATTTTGAATGATATTTGGAGCAACGTTATTGGCCAATATGATGAAGGGGTTTGTTTCTTAACCATATATACATGAGATAATGATCCATTTGCAAGTGCACTTGTTGAGTGCATCTTCAATTCAACCATAATAAACATTAATGTTCAGCAATAGAAAAGTTATCACTAACTCGTTTACTAGAAGAAATATGAGAACAATTTTCAACATTTTAAATTGTTTTTCAATTGCGAACTATAAATGGAAGTCGGAGACAATTAGAGTCTGTTTCTAAAGACAATAGTAGTGAAACTAGAATCCAAAACGAGAAAATTGTTTCAAGAATTTATTCGTACGATACTTCTCGATCTATATTCTCGATATTCCTCGCAGTGCGCCCAATCTCAAAACTACAATGCTGAATTACTGTATACGGCAATTTTATGGAAGCAAATGTTCTGGTTAGTGGATTAGCAGCAGGTTTAACCAGTTCTCTCCTATTACATCCTATAGATGTAATTAAGGTACAATCTCAAGTAGACGAAAGAGCCATAAATCAATCTTTCCTAAAACGTGGTAGAAAAATCTTGTTAAATCAAGGCGTTAGAGGATTATATAGAGGAATTACACCTGCTTCTATTGGATCATCTGTTTCTTGGGGTTTATACTTTGAATTTTACGAAAGAACAAAGAAAAAATTTCGTCAACATAAAATTTTTACCGAAGAAAGTTTTAGCTTTCACTTTACAGCTTCAACAGTTGCTGGTTGTTTAACATGTGTGCTGACAAACCCAATTTGGGTGATCAAGACTCGTTTAGAATTGCAAACTAAGAATAACCAGCATTATTCAAATACGGGAAATGCATTTAATAAAATATTTAAACAAGAAGGAATATCTGGATTATACAGAGGATTAATTCCTGCTCTTTTGCTAACTAGTAATGGTGCAATTCAGTTTATGCTATACGAAGAACTTAAACTTCAAAAAACAAATTTAGATGAATATTTTGTTTGTAATGATTTCTATTATTTTTTTTGTATTGGAGTTTTTTCTAAAATTATTGCAACTTCTATAACTTATCCATATCAAGTAATTAAATCAAGAATACAACAAAAACAAAATATGAATAGAAAATATAAAACTATTTTTCAAAGTGCAAAATTAATGATTCGGAATGAAGGATTATTTTCACTATATAAAGGGTTAGTACCAACAATTTTTAGAGTTGCACCAAATTCAGCTGTTACTTTAACTGTATATGAATTTTTCAAAAACTAAAAGTCTAAACATTTACTAATTAAGCTTCATACTCATTGAGTGCACAAATTGCTTCGTAATCACACTCATCTTCATAAAAATTAGCTATTTCTACAAATTCTTCTTGAGTTCCTTCATAAACAACAATTTCATTATGTAAAATAGCCAAAAGTTCTTCTCCATCGCATTCATACTTTTCAAAAGCTAAATTATTTCCAAGTGGACTAACTGCAGAAGTTCGAAAATTTCTATGCAAAATTTCTTCTGAGAAAAGATCTGATTCAACTGTAAAAATATTATTTTCCAAAACTCCATTTCCATCTTGATAAATACTAAAATTAAAATGAGCCATTAAAGGAAGCAGAGTTTCTGCGTGAGCAAATGCAAATCGGAAATTCATCTCTTCAATTCCATCAGTGCTTAATCCATCCAAAAAGTCTATTATTTCATTTCGAAGCATGCAGCTTTGGTCTAAGTTAATTTGATCACCAAGAGCACCATAATAATAATCTTCCGCATCGGCTAAGTATTCCATTATTTCAATTATTGTTTCATTTAGAATTAATTCACAAGCAGTTTCTGTAAATCCAGTATTAAAATTCTCATTTACACAACCTTGAGCTTGTTCATATGGACACGCAGTGTATAAAACAGTTGCAAATTCAATTATACTTCCTGCATTTCTATCAAAATCAAGATCTGCAAAATGTTCTTCTAAAATTGGAGAATATTTTTCACCTAAAGCTTGCAATTTTGCAAAACTAGAATTTGCATCTTCTCTATCTTCTTCAAATTCTTTTAATGCACAGCCAGAATGAAAACGAAGGAAAGGATCACTATCTTGATCTAGAGATTTAATTGCTACTACTGGTCTTGGATTTGACTCTGACTCTAAAAAACCTTGTGCAAAAGATTCCGCACTTTCTAAAGCTCTTACTTTTGCGCTACTGTTAAAGTCATAAACTCTTGGATGATACTCAATTTCAGTATCTAGTAAAAATTCATACCTTTCTCTAAATCTTTTTCCTGTCAAATATAATTCTTCTTTCCCTAAAGGTAACAAAAGACCTTCATCTAGAAACTAAAAGTTTAATGAGAACAAGAAAAGTACAACCATGTCATTGTTGAAGTTAAATGCTTGCATTTCCTCTGCACTTCCATCTGTAGGTAATCGAGTTCCATGTCTTGAAAGAAAATAAACTTTTTTAAGTTCACAAGTTTCAGAAGATTCTAAAAATGTTGGGTAATAATTTCCATCCACTTCGTCACTGAGTTCATCCATTCGAAGACGATTCTGGTAAATATTCTTGGTTGCAAATCTATTGTAGTATTCTCCTGTTCCACAACTTAGATCTTGTCCAGAAAGTTGAACATTTATTCCCGCGAAGGAAGAAATTTCTGTTGTAGAAGAGGAGTCATCTTTGGAGATTAACAAAGCTGATGTCACAATCAAAGCAACAAAGCAAACAGCAAGCGCAGCAGATAGAAACTTGACTTGGGTGTCTGATTTTGTTTTGGTTTCTTCTTCGGGCTTTACTACGTTTCCAGTATAGTGAGCCAATATAACATCTTCTTTTTCTTTTGACATGTTTTTCTTTTTTGTTATAGTTTTGTTTGAAGAACTTGTCCTTGAGTTGTTCAAAAGAAGAAAGTTCGTGCGTTTTTAATCATATGTTTGCGTTGGGCTGATATTTATCTCAATAAGCCAAATAATCTGGCTAACTCTTACCTATATATATTCAGTACATTCAGCTCTTTTGGCTTCTTCATAGTTTCTATTCTTTTAGAGTTGTCCTCGGTCTTTTAGTTTTCCCGAGTGGTTTCAACGGATTAGAGATTGAACCAATTTCTCGAGACATATAAAACTCTCATATCTCGATAAGACTTATTCATATACCAAAACCTGCTATATTTCCCGGTAAAGAAACGAGCCCGGGGTCTCGAGACCCTTCCTACTTTGTTCTTCAGTTATCGCGGTTAACGGCTAAGTTGACTATTGGGTACACATTCTGAACTTTGAATAACAAGAGAAAAATAATTATTATAAACATTTCTCTACATTATGAATTTCAAATACTGAATTACCGGGAGGGTATCAGGTAATTTAATAGGCTTCTGGTTAGAGATTAAAAATACCGATAGAATTTCCCAGGCCAGGCCCAACACCAGTATATGAATAATAAAAAGGTTTTATTACTTCTAATAAATAAAGTATTCGAGTTTCTTTTGTAATGTTTTGGCTAAAACAACAGAATATACTTGAAGCAGAAGGCTACAAAGAAAAGAATAAGATAAGAGGCTTTTGATTAAAAAGCACTTATATCATAATATTTCTAGCTTTATTGTTTGTAATAATTAGGTATTATCCATACCATTCAAAATAATATTAACTTTTCTCCGTTATGCCTCTGATTAGCCGAGAGTAATGAGATTAAATTCAACACAATTATTAGAAAACTTTGCACTTGCTATGTTCCGAGACCTTTGCTTCTCTTCTCTCAATGCTCACAATAATAAGTAGAACAACTGAATAATATCAAACGCTAGGTAATCAATGGAGTTTTAATAAGCAGCGGGTCTTGACTCTTATAATGTATTACTGTTAAATAAAAAGTGATTAGCTAAACTAATTTTCAAATGCTTCCTATCGACACAATTGACTTAAAGTTGTTCAGATGAGTGTGGCCTACCCACCACCATGGCCTAAAATGTTAGTTTCACGTTCCTATTTCTCTAATGATTTCAATCGTAAAATTATATTACCAAGCTAGAATAATGAAACCTAAGTTTGAATTGCCAAGATTTTTCTTTTATGATTTTATTCTTATGTTAACTCAAATCCATATTCCCTCTTAACATATATGAAAGAGCTTGAATTATTTACATTTTTGACCAGTTTCTTTTATATTCGTAGTTAAGCCTGACTTGACAGGAGATTAGCCTTTTGAAGTATTAAAACAAATTTTGACCTTAGATGTAAGAATAATGAATAGGCAAAGTGCCTCACACCATAGACTATGGTCAAGCTATATTTGGGAATATAAGAATAATAATGATAAAAGGTTGTACAAAATGAATTTGACTATGATGATGCAAATGGACCACGTACAAAATAGTTACAAATAATATTAGAGTTATAGCTAGCATTGAAAAATAATTGAAAGCGTGTTGATGAAGGCGATAACGAGGTTTATAGATTCCAAAGAGTATTACCTGGTACTTTTTTGTTACTAGTGTTACAGGAAATATATTTACTTAATTGATTTAAAACTTAGAGACAATTTGATCATAACACAAGTTAGAGTTTTGTCTTAGTGAGTAATGGAGTAAACAAATAAGCAGTCAGTTATCAAAAAAGCCGCGTACTATGGCACACGTATTGGAGCCTTAGAGTTGTAGGAGTGCACATATGCTTAGCTGTTACAACTATATCTGTAGACAGGATAGAACCTTTTAAACCGAGCACAGTAGGCATCAAAATACTAAGCAAGCTGTTCATATTAAATATGCCTTTCGACATGAACACGTACATATGATGGTTTACAAATAACGCGATGAGAAGAGTGTGTTGTATAACATGATAAATCTGAATTAGAATTTTATGTAGTAAGAATTTTAGGATAAAATGCTATCATGCACTAGATAAACAATTTAAATACAACAGGGCCTAGTATGGGTAATAAGCGCACGCGTAAGAATCTTGAGCATGGTCCAAGATTAGTTTTTGGGTGATCAAAGACACACAGAAAAGTAAATAAAATAATTGAAAGTGTTGCACTGGCTTTTAATCAAACTTTGACAATTCCTACGAAACATATTCTGCAAGAGGAGCAATATACTGTAAAGGAAACAAAAATCAAGAAACAGTAAAGTAGGCTCACCACCTCAATACTAATTGATGAGAAAGACACAAAATTGCTGGTATCTAGGGCATAAATTAAGAGAAGTTATTACCGAGACTCAGATAGCTTCCTATACATATGATAAGAAAAGCATGCAATGAACCTATCCGAAAGCTCGGTTACTTTGATTTCCCTTTAACACATCCATCTTGCTCCAGAACTTAGTCTTACACCTTTCCACAAATAAAATAATTTATTGTAAAAACAGCGAAACCATGTGATCATTTATTGCATTTAGTTGCTGAAAATGGTATTTTCTCAAATGAAGACATATATGAAATACTAACAATAACCCAAACAGCCTATTTCAAATCCGATTCCCAACTCTAAATTAGAATCAAAGCGTCGCAACTACGCATGTAAAACATATATGTATGATCAAGACTACTGTTCATCAACTACTCCTCCATACTTCCAGCTTCTCCCATATTTCTACAAGATCACAAAGCCCGCAATACTAAGCCCGGGCAATATTATAAACTGGATTAAGAAATAATATACACCAAAGTATATATCCCCAACTTTGGCTGATGTCTCTTGCAAGAATCTTATTATGTTCTTGACGATATAATTTCCTAGTTCTGGTCTCTAAGTTTGATGCACAAATGGCGTAGTATCTATTTAGTGGCATATTGTATGATACAAGAAAGTAATAGAAGTTGTCCTGCAGAAAATTAATTTTTTGTCGATCATACATTAACTAGCTTATTTTGTTTGACCATCTGCAAATCACCAGCTGACCTCACGACTGACTATATGTTCAATCTTCTTCTTTTCTTAAATTCTTTTTTAAATTGGTAGCTTAAATTAAATCAATATTATATAAAAAATTCCCGAAGATATTTCATTCTGCTAATATTTAGCCACTCAGCCCCCTCAAATATTTGATACAATAAACTCATATTCAAGGTAGTGACTGCAGGTTCACAAGGGGGGGGATGAACAATATAGAGAATTAGTGTTATCATGACAACTGTACGAGATAAATATATATATAAATTGGTTAATGTTTTTCATATCAATTTTCTATCTGGAAACTCAACTTCATTAAACTATTTTATGTGCTGCGACAGTTTCTCCACCTCCATATTGGTGAAGAAATAGTGTTTATTTGGTTAATATGGCATTTCTGTATATTTGGGAATTGAAATAACATTTAAATCAACCCTGAAGTCGTATGCATATAAACTTCGTACTGTATTAAGAAGTTGTGTGAGCTATTTATCGTTTTAGAAATGGGTATTAATATTGTTAATTAGCACAAAGAATATGAATAACATTATGTAGGAAAGTACTTTAGAGTGTGCATACAAGATGGCGTTACTCAAATTCTTAATTAGAGTATTATTCAGTGTATTTAACAAATAAGCAGTCACAAATTTCTGAAGAGCAAGAAAATTTAGCAAGCGAATTAACATGGTATTGAAGTTCAAAAATTATACATTACGAAAGGTTTTCTTGCAAGCCAATTAAAAGCCGCTTTAACACTCTTTGGGAAGGAAATAATTAGTATTTAAAGTTATACGAGCTATTCTTGGTGAAGGAATCTAGATATCATATTATTAATTGCCATTAATTCTATTTCTGAAAGAGATTTGGTTATTTTACACACAAAACAGTATATTAGTATTCCTGATAGACACAGGAATGAATAGTAGCTGATTCTTACACAAAATACACTGTGCATCAGATCTGAGATAAATTATTGGATATTAATAATAATTATTGATAGCTAATACTAATGTCTAAGTTCTATCTGTACGCTTGCTTTAAACGTACTAGGGTTTTATGTCCTGGGATTCTGCTAAGAAGGTCGTGTGTGCTTTCTAACAGGGAGGACAAATCAATAATCGTAAAGGCTTGTAGAAAATAAGTAATAATGACTCGGTTTTTAGTATAAATGAGAGCTGAAAATTGAACGGAGGTCTATCTTTTTTAAAATTCGCAATTAAATCTTAAATGGTTTCTTAGTACATTATTGTTGGCAGCGCCTATTGGTATTTCTGCATTGAGGTTCTCAAAAAGAGAATTAAATGTTACAATCTTCAAAATTAATAAAAGCACACAGCTTTTTAGCACATAAGCCAGTCTCACATTATATAGTCATAGAAAATGGTCAATAATAGGTAGCTAAACCAATTTTCTCTGAGGAGATGATACTATTGGGTTCTGTTGGGTTATATTTCCGATTATTCGAGTTCGCCACCAAATTTCGCTCAATTACTTTCAGAT